>JAVRKA010000983.1:0-34731 GCA_034508555.1 Venustoraphidia nigricollis | reverse complement strand
AAAACTTAACAGACAAACTATAAAAAGTAGTTGTACGCCTAAAAACTTAACATACAAACTATAAAAAGTAGTTGTACGCCTAAAAACTTAACAGACAAACTATAAAAAGTAGTTGTACGCCTAAAAACTTAACAGACAAACTATACTTAACAGACAAACTATAAAAAGTAGTTGTACGCCTAAAACTTAACAGACAAACTATAAAAAGTAGTTGTACGCCTAAAAACTTAACAGACAAACTATAAAAAGTAGTTGTACGCCTAAAAACTTAACAGACAAACTATAAAAAGGTAGTTGTACGGCCTAAAAACTTAACAGACAAACTATAAAAAGTAGTTGTACACATAAAAACTTAACAGTCAAACTATAAAAAGTAGTTGTACACATAAAAACTTAACAGTCAAACTATAAAAAGTAGTTGTACACATAAAAACTTAACAGTCAAACTATAAAAAGTAGTTGTACACATAAAAACTTAACAGTCAAACTATAAAAAAGTAGTTGTACACATAAAAACTTAACAGTCAAACTATAAAAAGTAGTTGTACACATAAAAACTTAACAGTCAAACTATAAAAAGTAGTTGTACACATAAAAACTTAACAGTCAAACTATAAAAAGTAGTTGTACACATAAAAACTTAACAGTCAACTATAAAAAGTAGTTGTACACATAAAAACTTAACAGTCAAACTATAAAAAGTAGTTGTACACATAAAAGCTTAACAGTCAAACTATAAAAAGTAGTTGTACACATAAAAGCTTAACAGTCAAACTATAAAAAGTAGTTGTACACATAAAAACTTAACAGTCAAACTATAAAAAGTAGTTGTACACATAAAAACTTAACAGTCAAACTATAAAAAGTAGTTGTACACATAAAAACTTAACAGTCAAACTATCAAAAGTAGTTGTACACATAAAAACTTAACAGTCAAACTATAAAAAGTAGTTGTACACATAAAAACTTAACAGTCAAACTATAAAATGTAGTTGTACACATAAAAACTTAACAGTCAAACTATAAAATGTAGTTGTACACATAAAAACTTAACAGTCAAACTATAAAAAGTAGTTGTACACATAAAAACTTAACAGTCAAACTATAAAAAGTAGTTGTACACATAAAAACTTAACAGTCAAACTATAAAAAGTAGTTGTACACATAAAAACTTAACAGTCAAACTATAAAAAGTAGTTGTACACATAAAAACTTAACAGTCAAACTATAAAATGTAGTTGTACACATAAAAACTTAACAGTCAAACTATAAAAAGTAGTTGTACACATCAAAACTTAACAGTCAAACTATAAAAAGTAGTTGTACACATAAAAACTTAACAGTCAAACTATAAAAAGTAGTTGTACACATAAAAACTTAACAGTCAAACTATAAAAAGTAGTTGTACACATAAAAACTTAACAGTCAAACTATAAAAAGTAGTTGTACACATAAAAACTTAACAGTCAAACTATAAAAAGTAGTTGTACACATAAAAACTTAACAGTCAAACTATAAAAAGTAGTTGTACACATAAAAACTTAACAGTCAAACTATAAAAAGTAGTTGTACACATAAAAACTTAACAGTCAAACTATAAAAAGTAGTTGTACACATAAAAACTTAACAGTCAAACTATAAAAAGTAGTTGTACACATAAAAACTTAACAGTTAAACTATAAAAAGTAGTTGTACACATAAAAACCTAACAGTCAAACTATAAAAAGTAGTTGTACACATAAAAACTTAACAGTCAAACTATAGAAAGTAGTTGTACACATAAAAACTTAACAGTCAAACTATAAAAAGTAGTTGTACACATAAAAACTTAACAGTCAAACTATAAAAAGTAGTTGTACACATAAAAACTTAACAGTCAAACTATAAAAAGTAGTTGTACACATAAAAACTTAACAGTCAAACTATAAAAAGTAGTTGTACACATAAAAACTTAACAGTCAAACTATAAAAAGTAGTTGTACACATAAAAACTTAACAGTCAAACTATAAAAAGTAGTTGTACACATAAAAACTTAACAGTCAAACTATAAAAAGTAGTTGTACACATAAAAACTTAACAGTCAAACTATAAAAAGTAGTTGTACACATAAAAACTTAACAGTCAAACTATAAAAAGTAGTTGTACACATAAAAACTTAACAGTCAAACTATAAAAAGTAGTTGTACACATAAAAACTTAACAGTCAAACTATAAAAAGTAGTTGTACACATAAAAACTTAACAGTCAAACTATAAAAAGTAGTTGTACACATAAAAACTTAACAGTCAAACTATAAAAAGTAGTTGTACACATAAAAACTTAACAGTCAAACTATAAAAAGTAGTTGTACACATAAAAACTTAACAGTCAAACTATAAAAAGTAGTTGTACACATAAAAACTTAACAGTCAAACTATAAAAAGTAGTTGTACACATAAAAACTTAACAGTCAAACTATAAAAAGTAGTTGTACACATAAAAACTTAACAGTCAAACTATAAAAAGTAGTTGTACACATAAAAACTTAACAGTCAAACTATAAAAAGTAGTTGTACACATAAAAACTTACCACCAAACTATAAAAAGTAGTTGTACACATAAAAACTTAACAGTCAAACTATAAAAAGTAGTTGTACACATAAAAACTTAACAGTCAAACTATAAAAAGTAGTTGTACACATAAAAACTTAACAGTCAAACTATAAAAAGTAGTTGTACACATAAAAACTTAACAGTCAAACTATAAAAAGTAGTTGTGCACATAAAAACTTAACAGTCAAACTATAAAAAGTAGTCGTACACATAAAAACTTAACAGTCAAACTATAAAAAGTAGTTGTACACATAAAAACTTAACAGTCAAACTATAAAAAGTAGTTGTACACATAAAAACTTAACAGTCAAACTATAAAAAGTAGTTGTACACATAAAAACTTAACAGTCAAACTATAAAAAGTAGTTGTACACATAAAAACTTAACAGTCAAACTATAAAAAGTAGTTGTACACATAAAAACTTAACAGTCAAACTATAAAAAGTAGTTGTACACATAAAATCTTAACAGTCAAACTTTAAAAAGTAGTTGTACACATAAAATCTTAACAGTCAAACTATAAAAAGTAGTTGTACACATAAAAACTTAACAGTCAAACTATAAAAAGTAGTTGTACACATAGAAACTTAACAGTCAAACTATAAAAAGTAGTTGTACACATAGAAACTTAACAGTCAAACTATAAAAAGTAGTTGTACACATAGAAACTTAACAGTCAAACTATTAAAAGTAGTTGTACACATAAAAACTTAACAGTCAAACTATAAAAAGTAGTTGTACACATAAAAACTTAACAGTCAAACTATAAAAAGTAGTTGTACACATAAAATCTTATTAGTCAAACTATAAAAAGTAGTTGTACACATAAAATCTTAACAGTCAAACTATAAAAAGTAGTTGTACACATAAAAACTTAACAGTCAAACTATAAAAAGTAGTTGTACACATAGAAACTTAACAGTCAAACTATAAAAAGTAGTTGTACACATAAAAACTTAACAGTCAAACTATAAAAAGTAGTTGTACACATAAAAACTTAACAGTCAAACTATAAAAAGTAGTTGTACACATAAAAACTTAACAGTCAAACTATAAAAAGTAGTTGTACACATAAAAGCTTAACAGTCAAACTATAAAAAGTAGTTGTACACATAAAAGCTTAACAGTCAAACTATAAAAAGTAGTTGTACACATAAAAGCTTAACAGTCAAACTATAAAAAGTAGTTGTACACATAAAAGCTTAACAGTCAAACTATAAAAAGTAGTTGTACACATAAAAACTTAACAGTCAAACTATAAAAAGTAGTTGTACACATAAAAACTTAACAGTCAAACTATAAAAAGTAGTTGTACACATAAAAACTTAACAGTCAAACTATAAAAAGTAGTTGTACACATAAAAACTTAACAGTCAAACTATAAAAAGTAGTTGTACACATAAAAACTTAACAGTCAAACTATAAAAAGTAGTTGTACACATAAAAACTTAACAGTCAAACTATAAAAAGTAGTTGTACACATAAAAACTTAACAGTCAAACTATAAAAAGTAGTTGTACACATAAAAACTTAACAGTCAAACTATAAAAAGTAGTTGTACACATAAAAACTTAACAGTCAAACTATAAAAAGTAGTTGTACACATAAAAACTTAACAGTCACCCTATAAAAAGTAGTTGTACACATAAAAACTTAACAGTCAAACTATAAAAAGTAGTTGTACACATAAAAACTTAACAGTCAAACTATAAAAAGTAGTTGTACACATAAAAACTTAACAGTCAAACTATAAAAAGTAGTTGTACACATAAAAACTTAACAGTCAAACTATAAAAAGTAGTTGTACACATAAAATCTTAACAGTCAAACTTTAAAAAGTAGTTGTACACATAAAATCTTAACAGTCAAACTATAAAAAGTAGTTGTACACATAAAAACTTAACAGTCAAACTATAAAAAGTAGTTGTACACATAGAAACTTAACAGTCAAACTATAAAAAGTAGTTGTACACATAAAAACTTAACAGTCAAACTATAAAAAGTAGTTGTACACATAGAAACTTAACAGTCAAACTATAAAAAGTAGTTGTACACATAAAAACTTAACAGTCAAACTATAAAAAGTAGTTGTACACATAAAAACTTAACAGTCAAACTATAAAAAGTAGTTGTACACATAAAATCTTAACAGTCAAACTATAAAAAGTAGTTGTACACATAAAATCTTAACAGTCAAACTATAAAAAGTAGTTGTACACATAAAAACTTAACAGTCAAACTATAAAAAGTAGTTGTACACATAGAAACTTAACAGTCAAACTATAAAAAGTAGTTGTACACATAAAAACTTAACAGTCAAACTATAAAAAGTAGTTGTACACATAAAAACTTAACAGTCAAACTATAAAAAGTAGTTGTACACATAAAAACTTAACAGTCAAACTATAAAAAGTAGTTGTACACATAAAAACTTAACAGTCAAACTATAAAAAGTAGTTGTACACATAAAAGTTTAACAGTCAAACTATAAAAAGTAGTTGTACACATAAAAGCTTAACAGTCAAACTATAAAAAGTAGTTGTACACATAAAAACTTAACAGTCAAACTATAAAAAGTAGTTGTACACATAAAAACTTAACAGTCAAACTATAAAAAGTAGTTGTACACATAAAAACTTAACAGTCAAACTATAAAAAGTAGTTGTACACATAAAAACTTAACAGTCAAACTATAAAAAGTAGTTGTACACATAAAAACTTAACAGTCAAACTATAAAAAGTAGTTGTACACCATAAAAACTTAACAGTCAAACTATAAAAAGTAGTTGTACACATAAAAACTTAACAGTCAAACTATAAAAAGTAGTTGTACACATAAAAACTTAACAGTCAAACTATAAAAAGTAGTTGTACACATAAAAACTTAACAGTCAAGCTATAAAAAGTAGTTGTACACATAAAAACTTAACAGTCAAACTATAAAAAGTAGTTGTACACATAAAAACTTAACAGTCAAACTATAAAAAGTAGTTGTACACATAAAAACTTAACAGCAAACTATAAAAAGTAGTTGTACACATAAAAACTTAACAGTCAAACTATAAAAAGTAGTTGTACACATAAAAACTTAACAGTCAAACTATAAAAAGTAGTTGTACACATAAAAACTTAACTGTCAAACTATAAAAAGTAGTTGTACACATAAAAACTTAACTGTCAAGCTATAAAAAGTAGTTGTACACATAAAAACTTAACAGTCAAACTATAAAAAGTAGTTGTACACATAAAAACTTAACAGTCAAACTATAAAAAGTAGTTGTACACATAAAAACTTAACAGTCAAACTATAAAAAGTAGTTGTACACATAAAAACTTAACAGTCAAACTATAAAAAGTAGGTGTACACCTAAAAACTTAACAGTCACACTATAAAAAGTAGGTGTACACCTAAAAACTTAACAGTGACACTATAAAAAGTAGGTGTACATCTAAAAACTTAACAGTCACACTATAAAAAGTAAGTGTACACCTAAAAACTAAACAGTCACCCTATAAAAAGTAGTTGTACACATAAAAACTTAACAGTCAAACTATAAAAAGTAGTTGTACACACAAAAACTTAACAGTCAAACTATAAAAAGTAGTTGTACACATAAAAACTTAACAGTCAAACTATAAAAAGTAGTTGTACACATAAAAACTTAACAGTCAAACTATAAAAAGTAGTTGTACACATAAAAACTTAACAGTCAAACTATAAAAAGTAGTTGTACACATAAAAACTTAACAGTCAAACTATAAAAAGTAGTTGTACACATAAAAACTTAACAGTCAAACTATAAAAAGTAGTTGAACACATAAAAACTTAACAGTCAAACTATAAAAAGTAGTTGTACACATAAAAACTTAACAGTCAAACTATAAAAAGTAGTTGTACACATAAAAACTTAACAGTCAAACTATAAAAAGTAGTTGTACACATAAAAACTTAACAGTCAAACTATAAAAAGTAGTTGTACACATAAAAACTTAACAGTCAAACTATAAAAAGTAGTTGTACACATAAAAACTTAACAGTCAAACTATAAAAAGTAGTTGTACACATAAAAACTTAACAGTCAAACTATAAAAAGTAGTTGTACACATAAAAACTTAACAGTCAAACTATAAAAAGTAGTTGTACACATAAAAACTTAACAGTCAAACTATAAAAAGTAGTTGTACACATAAAAACTTAACAGTCAAACTATAAAAAGTAGTTGTACACATAAAAACTTAACAGTCAAACTATAGAAAGTAGTTGTACACATAAAAATTTAACAGTCAAGCTATAAAAAGTAGTTGTACACATAAAAACTTAACAGTCAAGCTATAAAAAGTAGTTGTACACATAAAAACTTAACAGTCAAGCTATAAAAAGTAGTTGTACACATAACAACTTAACAGTCAAGCTATAAAAAGTAGTTGTACACACAAAAACTTAACAGTCAAGCTATAAAAAGTAGTTGTACACTTAAAAACTTAACAGTCAAACTATAAAAAGTAGTTGTACACATAAAAACTTAACAGTCAAACTATAAAAAGTAGTTGTACACATAAAAACTTAACAGTCAAACTATAAAAAGTAGTTGTACACATAAAAACTTAACAGTCAAGCTATAAAAAGTAGTTGTACACACAAAAACTTAACAGCAAACTATAAAAAGTAGTTGTACACATAAAAACTTAACAGTCAAACTATAAAAAGTAGTTGTACACATAAAAACTTAACAGTCAAACTATAAAAAGTAGTTGTACACATAAAAACTTAACTGTCAAACTATAAAAAGTAGTTGTACACATAAAAACTTAACTGTCAAGCTATAAAAAGTAGTTGTACACATAAAAACTTAACAGTCAAACTATAAAAAGTAGTTGTACACATAAAAACTTAACAGTCAAACTATAAAAAGTAGTTGTACACATAAAAACTTAACAGTCAAACTATAAAAAGTAGTTGTACACATAAAAACTTAACAGTCAAACTATAAAAAGTAGGTGTACACCTAAAAACTTAACAGTCACACTATAAAAAGTAGGTGTACACCTAAAAACTTAACAGTGACACTATAAAAAGTAGGTGTACATCTAAAAACTTAACAGTCACACTATAAAAAGTAAGTGTACACCTAAAAACTAGACAGTCACCCTATAAAAAGTAGTTGTACACATAAAAACTTAACAGTCAAACTATAAAAAGTAGTTGTACACACAAAAACTTAACAGTCAAACTATAAAAAGTAGTTGTACACATAAAAACTTAACAGTCAAACTATAAAAAGTAGTTGTACACATAAAAACTTAACAGTCAAACTATAAAAAGTAGTTGTACACATAAAAACTTAACAGTCAAACTATAAAAAGTAGTTGTACACATAAAAACTTAACAGTCAAACTATAAAAAGTAGTTGTACACATAAAAACTTAACAGTCAAACTATAAAAAGTAGTTGAACACATAAAAACTTAACAGTCAAACTATAAAAAGTAGTTGTACACATAAAAACTTAACAGTCAAACTATAAAAAGTAGTTGTACACATAAAAACTTAACAGTCAAACTATAAAAAGTAGTTGTACACATAAAAACTTAACAGTCAAACTATAAAAAGTAGTTGTACACATAAAAACTTAACAGTCAAACTATAAAAAGTAGTTGTACACATAAAAACTTAACAGTCAAACTATAAAAAGTAGTTGTACACATAAAAACTTAACAGTCAAACTATAAAAAGTAGTTGTACACATAAAAACTTAACAGTCAAACTATAAAAAGTAGTTGTACACATAAAAACTTAACAGTCAAACTATAAAAAGTAGTTGTACACATAAAAACTTAACAGTCAAACTATAAAAAGTAGTTGTACACATAAAAACTTAACAGTCAAACTATAGAAAGTAGTTGTACACATAAAAATTTAACAGTCAAGCTATAAAAAGTAGTTGTACACATAAAAACTTAACAGTCAAGCTATAAAAAGTAGTTGTACACATAAAAACTTAACAGTCAAGCTATAAAAAGTAGTTGTACACATAACAACTTAACAGTCAAGCTATAAAAAGTAGTTGTACACACAAAAACTTAACAGTCAAGCTATAAAAAGTAGTTGTACACTTAAAAACTTAACAGTCAAACTATAAAAAGTAGTTGTACACATAAAAACTTAACAGTCAAACTATAAAAAGTAGTTGTACACATAAAAACTTAACAGTCAAGCTATAAAAAGTAGTTGTACACATAAAAACTTAACAGTCAAGCTATAAAAAGTAGTTGTACACATAAAAACTTAACAGTCAAGCTATAAAAAGTAGTTGTACACATAAAAACTTAACAGTCAAGCTATAAAAAGTAGTTGTACACATAAAAACTTAACAGTCAAACTATAAAAAGTAGTTGTACACATAAAAACTTAACAGTCAAACTATAAAAAGTAGTTGTACACATAAAAACTTAACAGTCAAGCTATAAAAAGTAGTTGTACACATAAAAACTTAACAGTCAAACTATAAAAAGTAGTTGTACACATAAAAACTTAACAGTCAAACTATAAAAAGTAGTTGTACACATAAAAACTTAACAGTCAAACTATAAAAAGTAGTTGTACACATAAAAAATTAACAGTCAAACTATAAAAAGTAGTTGTACACATAAAAACTTAACAGTCAAACTATAAAAAGTAGTTGCACACATAAAAACTTAACAGTCAAACTATAAAAAGTAGTTGCACACATAAAAACTTAACAGTCAAACTATAAAAAGTAGTTGTACACATAAAAACTTAACAGTCAAACTATAAAAAGTGTTGTACACATAAAAACTTAACAGTCAAACTATAAAAAGTAGTTGTACACATAAAAACTTAACAGTCAAACTATAAAAAGTTGTTGTACACATAAAAACTTAACAGTCAAACTATAAAAAGTTGTTGTACACATAAAAACTTAACAGTCAAACTATAAAAAGTTGTTGTACACATAAAAACTTAACAGTCAAACTATAAAAAGTTGTTGTACACATAAAAACTTAACAGTCAAGCTATAAAAAGTAGTTGTACACATAAAAACTCAACAGTCAAACTATAAAAAGTAGTTGTACACATAAAAACTCAACAGTCAAACTATAAAAAGTAGTTGTACACATAAAAACTTAACAGTCAAACTATAAAAAGTAGTTGTACACATAAAAACTTGCCAGTCAAACTATAAAAAGTAGTTGTACACATAAAAACTTAACAGTCAAACTATAAAAAGTAGTTGTACACATAAAAACTTAACAGTCAAACGATAAAAAGTAGTTGTACACATAAAAACTTAACAGTCAAACGATAAAAAGTAGTTGTACACATAAAAACTCAACAGTCAAACTATAAAAAGTAGTTGTACACATAAAAACTTAACAGTCAAACTATAAAAAGTAGTTGTACACATAAAAACTCAACAGTCAAACTATAAAAAGTAGTTGTACACATAAAAACTCAACAGTCAAACTATAAAAAGTAGTTGTACACATAAAAACTTAACAGTAAAACTATAAAAAGTAGTTGTACACATAAAAACTTAACAGTCAAACTATAAAAAGTAGTTGTACACATAAAAACTTAACAGTCAAACTATAAAAAGTAGTTGTACACATAAAAACTTAACAGTCAAACTATAAAAAGTAGTTGTACACATAAAAACTTAACAGTCAAACTATAAAAAGTAGTTGTACACATAAAAACTTAACAGTCAAACTATAAAAGTAGTTGTACACATAAAAACTTAACAGTCAAACTATAAAAAGTAGTTGTACACATAAAAACTTAACAGTCAAGCTATAAAAAGTAGTTGTACACATAAAAACTCAACAGTCAAACTATAAAAAGTAGTTGTACACATAAAAACTCAACAGTCAAACTATAAAAAGTAGTTGTACACATAAAAACTTAACAGTTAAACTATAAAAAGTAGTTGTACACATAAAAACTTAACAGTAAACTATAAAAAGTAGTTGTACACATAAAAACTTAACAGTCAAACTATAAAAAGTAGTTGTACACATAAAAACTTAACAGTCAAACTATAAAAAGTAGTTGTACACATAAAAACTTAACAGTCAAACTATGAAAAGTAGTTGTACACATAAAAACTTAACAGTCAAACTATAAAAGTAGTTGTACACATAAAAACTTAACAGTCAAACTATAAAAAGTAGTTGTACAAATAAAAACTTAACAGTCAAGCTATAAAAAGTAGTTGTACACATAAAAACTTAACAGTCAAACTATAAAAAGTAGTTGTACACATAAAAACTCAACAGTCAAACTATAAAAAGTAGTTGTACACATAAAAACTTAACAGTCAAACTATAAAAAGTAGTTGTACACATAAAAACTTAACAGTCAAACTATAAAAAGTAGTTGTACACATAAAAACTTAACAGTCAAACTATAAAAAGTAGTTGTACACATAAAAACTTAACAGTCAAACTATAAAAAGTAGTTGTACACATAAAAGCTTAACAGTCAAACTATAAAAAGTAGTTGTACACATAAAAACTTATCTGTCAAACTATAAAAAGTAGTTGTACACATATAAACTTAACAGTCAAACTATAAAAAGTAGTTGTACACATAAAAACTTAACAGTCAAACTATAAAAAGTAGTTGTACACATAAAAACTTAACAGTCAAACTGTAAAAAGTAGTTGTACACATAAAAACTTAACAGTCAAACTATAAAAAGTAGTTGTACACATAAAAACTTAACAGTCAAACTATAAAAAGTAGTTGTACACATAAAAACTTAACAGTCAAACTATAAAAAGTAGTTGTACACATAAAAACTCAACAGTCAAACTATAAAAAGTAGTTGTACACATAAAACCTTAACAGTCAAACTATAAAAAGTAGTTGTACACATAAAAACTCAACAGTCAAACTATAAAAAGTAGTTGTACACATAAAAACTCAACAGTCAAACTATAAAAAGTAGTTGTACACATAAAAACTCAACAGTCAAACTATAAAAAGTAGTTGTACACATAAAAACTCAACAGTCAAACTATAAAAAGTATTTGTACACATAAAAACTTAACAGTCAAGCTATAAAAAGTAGTTGTACACATAAAAACTTAACAGTCAAGCTATAAAAAGTAGTTGTACACATAAAAACTTAACAGTCAAGCTATAAAAAGTAGTTGTACACATAAAAACTTAACAGTCAAACTATAAAAAGTAGTTGTACACATAAAAACTTAACAGTCAAACTATAAAAAGTAGTTGTACACATAAAAACTTAACAGTCAAACTATAAAAAGTAGTTGTACACATAAAAAATTAACAGTCAAACTATAAAAAGTAGTTGTACACATAAAAACTTAACAGTCAAACTATAAAAAGTAGTTGTACACATAAAAACTTAACAGTCAAACTATAAAAAGTAGTTGTACACATAAAAACTTAACATTCAAACTATAAAAAGTAGTTGTACACATAAAAACTTAACAGTCAAACTATAAAAAGTAGTTGTACACATAAAAACTTAACAGTCAAGCTATAAAAAGTAGTTGTACACATAAAAACTTAACAGTCAAACTATAAAAAGTAGTTGTACACATAAAAACTTAACAGTCAAACTATAAAAAGTAGTTGTACACATAAAAACTTAACAGTCAAGCTATAAAAAGTAGTTGTACACATAAAAACTTAACAGTCAAGCTATAAAAAGTAGTTGTACACATAAAAACTTAACAGTCAAACTATAAAAAGTAGTTGTACACATAAAAACTTAACAGTCAAACTATAAAAAGTAGTTGTACACATAAAAACTTAACAGCCAAACTATAAAAAGTAGTTGTACACATAAAAACTTAACAGTCAAACTATAAAAAGTAGTTGTACACATAAAAACTTAACAGTCAAACTATAAAAAGAAGTTGTACACATAAAAACTTAACAGTCAAACTATAAAAAGTAGTTGTACAAATAAAAACTTAACAGTCAAACTATAAAAAGTAGTTGTACACATAAAAACTTAACAGTCAAACTATAAAAAGTAGTTGTACACATAAAAACTTAACAGTCAAACTATAAAAAGTAGTTGTACACATAAAAACTCAACAGTCAAACTATAAAAAGTAGTTTTACACATAAAAACTTAACAGTCAAACTATAAAAAGTAGTTGTACACATAAAAACTCACCAGTCAAACTATAAAAAGTAGTTGTACACATAAAAACTCAACAGTCAATCTATAAAAAGTAGTTGTACACATAAAAACTTAACAGTCAAACTATAAAAAGTAGTTGTACAAATAAAAACTTAACAGTCAAACTATAAAAAGTAGTTGTACACATAAAAACTTAACAGTCAAACTATAAAAAGTAGTTGTACACATAAAAACTTAACAGTCAAACTATAAAAAGTAGTTGTACACATAAAAACTTAACAGTCAAACTATAAAAAGTAGTTGTACACATAAAAACTTAACAGTCAAACTATAATAAGTAGTTGTACACATAAAAACTTAACAGTCAAACTATAAAAAGTAGTTGTACACAAAAAAACTTAACAGTCAAGCTATAAAAAGTAGTTGTACACATAAAAACTTTACTGTCAAGCTATAAAAAGTAGTTGTACACATAAAAACTTAACAGTCTAGCTATAAAAAGTAGTTGTACACATTAAAACTTTACTGTCAAACTATAAAAAGTAGTTGTACACATAAAAACTTAACAGTCAAACTATAAAAAGTAGTTGTACACATAAAAACTTAACAGTCAAACTATAAAAAGTAGTTGTACACATAAAAACTTAACAGTCAAACTATAAAAAGTAGTTGTACACATAAAAACTTAACAGTCAAACTATAAAAAGTAGTTGTACACATAAAAACTTAACAGTCAAGCTATAAAAAGTAGTTGTACACATAAAAACTTAACAGTCAAGCTATAAAAAGTAATTGTACACATAAAAATTTAACAGTCAAGCATTAAAAAGTAGTTGTACACATAAAAACTTAACAGTCAAGCTATAAAAAGTAGTTGTACACATAAAAACTTAACAGTCAAGCTATAAAAAGTAGTTGTACACATAAAAACTTAACAGTCAAGCTATAAAAAGTAGTTGTACACATAAAAACTTAACAGTCAAACTATAAAAAGTAGTTGTACACATAAAAACTTAACAGTCAAACTATAAAAAGTAGTTGTACACATAAAAACTTAACAGTCAAACTATAAAAAGTAGTTGTACACATAAAAACTTAACAGTCAAACTATAAAAAGTAGTTGTACACATAAAAACTTAACAGTCAAACTATAAAAAGTAGTTGTACAAATAAAAACTTAACAGTCAAACTATAAAAAGTAGTTGTACACATAAAAACTTAACAGTCAAACTATAAAAAGTAGTTGTACACATAAAAACTTAACAGTCAAACTATAAAAAGTAGTTGTACACATAAACACTTAACAGTCAAACTATAAAAAGTAGTTGTACACATAAAAACTTAACAGTCAAACTATAAAAAGTAGTTTTACACATAAAAACTTAACAGTCAAACTATAAAAAGTTGTTGTACACATAAAAACTTAACAGTCAAACTATAAAAAGTTGTTGTACACATAAAAACTTAACAGTCAAACTATAAAAAGTTGTTGTACACATAAAAACTTAAGAGTCAAACTATAAAAAGTAGTTGTACACATAAAAACTTAACAGTCAAGCTATAAAAAGTAGTTGTACACATAAAAACTTAACAGTCAAACTATAAAAAGTAGTTGTACACATAAAAACTTAACAGTCAACTATAAAAAGTAGTTGTACACATAAAAACTTAACAGTCAAGCTATAAAAAGTAGTTGTACACATAAAAACTTAACAGTCAAGCTATAAAAAGTAGTTGTACACATAAAAACTTAACAGTCAAACTATAAAAAGTAGTTGTACACATAAAAACTTAACAGTCAAACTATAAAAAGTAGTTGTACACATAAAAACTTAACAGTCAAACTATAAAAAGTAGTTGTACACATAAAAACTTAACAGCCAAACTATAAAAAGTAGTTGTACACATAAAAACTCAACAGTCAAACTATAAAAAGTAGTTTTACACATAAAAACTTAACAGTCAAACTATAAAAAGTAGTTGTACACATAAAAACTCACCAGTCAAACTATAAAAAGTAGTTGCACACATAAAAACTCAACAGTCAATCTATAAAAAGTAGTTGTACACATAAAAACTTAACAGTCAAACTATAAAAAGTAGTTGTACAAATAAAAACTTAACAGTCAAACTATAAAAAGTAGTTGTACAAATAAAAACTTAACAGTCAAACTATAAAAAGTAGTTGTACACATAAAAACTTAACAGTCAAACTATAAAAAGTAGTTGTACACATAAAAACTTAACAGTCAAACTATAAAAAGTAGTTGTACACATAAAAACTTAACAGTCAAACTATAAAAAGTAGTTGTACACATAAAAACTTAACAGTCAAACTATAATAAGTAGTTGTACACATAAAAACTTAACAGTCAAACTATAAAAAGTAGTTGTACACATAAAAACTTAACAGTCAAGCTATAAAAAGTAGTTGTACACATAAAAACTTAACAGTCAAACTATAAAAAGTAGTTGTACACATAAAAACTTAACAGTCAAACTATAAAAAGTAGTTGTACACATAAAAACTTAACAGTCAAACTATAAAAAGTAGTTGTACACATAAAAACTTAACAGTCAAACTATAAAAAGTAGTTGTACACATAAAAACTTAACAGTCAAACTATAAAAAGTAGTTGTACAAATAAAAACTTAACAGTCAAACTATAAAAAGTAGTTGTACACATAAAAACTTAACAGTCAAACTATAAAAAGTAGTTGTACACATAAAAACTTAACAGTCAAACTATAAAAAGTAGTTGTACACATAAAAACTTAACAGTCAAACTATAAAAAGTAGTTGTACACATAAAAACTTAACAGTCAAACTATAAAAAGTAGTTGTACACATAAAAACTCAACAGTCAAACTATAAAAAGTAGTTTTACACATAAAAACTTAACAGTCAAACTATAAAAAGTTGTTGTACACATAAAAACTTAACAGTCAAACTATAAAAAGTTGTTGTACACATAAAAACTTAACAGTCAAACTATAAAAAATTGTTGTACACATAAAAACTTAAGAGTCAAACTATAAAAAGTAGTTGTACACATAAAAACTTAACAGTCAAGCTATAAAAAGTAGTTGTACACATAAAAACTTAACAGTCAAACTATAAAAAGTAGTTGTACACATAAAAACTTAACAGTCAAACTATAAAAAGTAGTTGTACACATAAAAACTTAACAGTCAAGCTATAAAAAGTAGTTGTACACATAAAAACTTAACAGTCAAGCTATAAAAAGTAGTTGTACACATAAAAACTTAACAGTCAAACTATAAAAAGTAGTTGTACACATAAAAACTTAACAGTAAAACTATAAAAAGTAGTTGTACACATAAAAACTTAACAGTCAAACTATAAAAAGTAGTTGTACACATAAAAACTTAACAGTCAAACTATAAAAAGTAGTTGTACACATAAAAACTTAACAGTCAAACTATAAAAAGTAGTTGTTCACATAAAAACTTAACAGTCAAACTATAAAAAGTAGTTGTACACATAAAAACTTAACAGTCAAACTATAAAAAGTAGTTGTACACATGAAAACTTAACAGTCAAACTATAAAAAGTAGTTGTACACATAAAAACTTAACAGTCAAACTATAAAAAGTAGTTGTACACATAAAAACTTAACAGTCAAACTATAAAAAGTAGTTGTACACATAAAAACTTAACAGTCAAACTATAAAAAGTAGTTGTACACATAAAAACTTAACAGTCAAACTATAAAAAGTAGTTGTACACATAAAAACTTAACAGTCAAACTATAAAAAGTAGTTGTACACATAAAAACTTAACAGTCAAACTATAAAAAGTAGTTGTACACATAAAAACTTAACAGTCAAACTATAAAAAGTAGTTGTACACATAAAAACTCAACAGTCAAACTATAAAAAGTAGTTTTACACATAAAAACTTAACAGTCAAACTATAAAAAGTAGTTGTACACATAAAAACTCACCAGTCAAACTATAAAAAGTAGTTGTACACATAAAAACTCAACAGTCAATCTATAAAAAGTAGTTGTACACATAAAAACTTAACAGTCAAACTATAAAAAGTAGTTGTACAAATAAAAACTTAACAGTCAAACTATAAAAAGGTTTTGTACAAATAAAAACTTAACAGTCAAACTATAAAAAGTAGTTGTACACATAAAAACTTAACAGTCAAACTATAAAAAGTAGTTGTACACATAAAAACTTAACAGTCAAACTATAAAAAGTAGTTGTACACATAAAAACTTAACAGTCAAACTATAAAAAGTAGTTGTACACATAAAAACTTAACATTCAAACTATAATAAGTAGTTGTACACATAAAAACTTAACAGTCAAACTATAAAAAGTAGTTGTACACATAAAAACTTAACAGTCAAACTATAAAAAGTAGTTGTACACATAAAAACTTAACAGTCAAACTATAAAAAGTAGTTGTACACATAAAAACTTAACAGTCAAACTATAAAAAGTAGTTGTACACATAAAAACTTAACAGTCAAACTATAAAAAGTAGTTGTACACATAAAAACTTAACAGTCAAACTATAAAAAGTAGTTGTACACATAAAAACTTAACAGTCAAACTATAAAAAGTAGTTGTACACATAAAAACTTAACAGTCAAACTATAAAAAGTAGTTGTACACATAAAAACTTAACAGTCAAACTATAAAAAGTAGTTGTACACATAAAAACTTAACAGTCAAACTATAAAAAGTAGTTGTACACATAAAAACTTAACAGTCAAACTATAAAAAGTAGTTGTACACATAAAAACTTAACAGTCAAACTATAAAAAGTAGTTGTACACATAAAAACTTAACAGTCAAACTATAAAAAGTAGTTGTACACATAAAAACTTAACAGTCAAACTATAAAAAGTAGTTGTACACATAAAAACTTAACAGTCAAACTATAAAAAGTAGTTGTACACATAAAAACTTAACAGTCAAACTATAAAAAGTAGTTGTACACATAAAATCTTAACAGTCAAACTATAAAAAGTAGTTGTACACATAAAAACTTAACAGTCAAACTATAAAAAGTAGTTGTACACATAAAAACTTAACAGTCAAACTATAAAAAGTAGTTGTACACATAAAAACTTAACAGTCAAACTATAAAAAGTAGTTGTACACATAAAAACTTAACAGTCAAACTATAAAAAGTAGTTGTACACATAAAAACTTAACAGTCAAACTATAAAAAGTAGTTGTACACACAAAAACTTAACAGTCAAACTATAAAAAGTCGTTGTACACATAAAAACTTAACAGTCAAACTATAAAAAGTAGTTGTACACATAAAAACTTAACAGTCAAACTATAAAAAGTAGTTGTTCACATAAAAACTCAACAGTCAAACTATAAAAAGAAGTTGTACACATAAAAACTTAACAGTCAAACTATAAAAAGTAGTTGTACACATAAAAACTTAACAGTCAAACTATAAAAAGTAGTTGTACACATAAAAACTTAACAGTCAAACTATAAAAAGTAGTTGTACACATAAAAACTTAACAGTCAAACTATAAAAAGTAGTTGTACACATAAAATCTTAACAGTCAAACTATAAAAAGTAGTTGTACACATAAAAACTTAACAGTCAAACTATAAAAAGTAGTTGTACACATAGAAACTTAACAGTCAAACTATAAAAAGTAGTTGTACACATAAAAACTTAACAGTCAAACTATAAAAAGTAGTTGTACACATAAAAACTTAACAGTCAAACTATAAAAAGTAGTTGTACACATAAAAACTTAACAGTCAAACTATAAAAAGTAGTTGTACACATAAAAGCTTAACAGTCAAACTATAAAAAGTAGTTGTACACATAAAAACTTAACAGTCAAACTATAAAAAGTAGTTGAACACATAAAAACTTAACAGTCAAACTATAAAAAGTAGTTGTACACATAAAAACTTAACAGTCAAACTATAAAAAGTAGTTGTACACATAAAAGCTTAACAGTCAAACTATAAAAAGTAGTTGTACACATAAAAACTTAACAGTCAAACTATAAAAAGTAGTTGTACACATAAAAACTTAACAGTCAAACTATAAAAAGTAGTTGTACACATAAAAACTTAACAGTCAAACTATAAAAAGTAGTTGTACACATAAAAACTTAACAGTCAAACTATAAAAAGTAGTTGTACACATAAAAACTTAACAGTCAATCTATAAAAAGTAGTTGTACACATAAAAACTTAATAGTCAAACTATAAAAAGTAGTCGTACACATAAAAACTTAACAGTCAAACTATAACAAGTAGTTGTACACATAAAAACTTAACAGTCAAACTATAAAAAGTAGTCGTACACATAAAAACTTAACAGTCAAACTATAAAAAGTAGTTGTACACATAAAAACTTAACAGTCAAACTATAAAAAGTAGTTGTACACATAAAAACTTAACAGTCAAACTATAAAAAGTAGTTGTACACATAAAAACTTAACAGTCAAACTATAAAAAGTAGTTGTACACATAAAAACTTAACAGTCAAACTATAAAAAGTAGTTGTACACATGAAAACTTAACAGTCAAACTATAAAAAGTAGTTGTACACATAAAATCTTAACAGTCAAACTATAAAAAGTAGTTGTACACATAAAATCTTAACAGTCAAACTATAAAAAGTAGTTGTACACATAAAAACTTAACAGTCAAACTATAAAAAGTAGTTGTACACATAAAAACTTAACAGTCAAACTATAAAAAGTAGTTGTACACATAAAAACTTAACAGTCAAACTATAAAAAGTAGTTGTACACATAAAAACTTAACAGTCAAACTATAAAAAGTAGTTGTACACATAAAAACTTAACAGTCAAACTATAAAAAGTAGTTGTACACATAAAAGCTTAACAGTCAAACTATAAAAAGTAGTTGTACACATAAAAACTTAACAGTCAAACTATAAAAAGTAGTTGTACACATAAAAACTTAACAGTCAAACTATAAAAAGTAGTTGTACACATAAAAACTTAACAGTCAAACTATAAAAAGTAGTTGTACACAAAAAAACTTAACAGTCAAACTATAAAAAGTAGTTGTACACATAAAAACTTAACAGTCAAACTATAAAAAGTCGTTATACACATAAAAACTTAACAGTCAAACTATAAAAAGTCGTTGTACACATAAAAACTTAACAGTCAAACTATAAAAAGTCGTTGTACACATAAAAACTTAACAGTCAAACTATAAAAAGTCGTTGTACACATAAAAACTTAACAGTCAAACTATAAAAAGTCGTTGTACACATAAAAACTTAACAGTCAAACTATAAAAAGTAGTTGTTCACATAAAAACTCAACAGTCAAACTATAAAAAGAAGTTGTACACATAAAAACTTAACAGTCAAACTATAAAAAGTAGTTGTACACATAAAAACTTAACAGTCAAACTATAAAAAGTAGTTGTACACATAAAAACCTAACAGTCAAACTATAAAAAGTAGTTGTACACATAAAAACTTAACAGTCAAACTATAAAAAGTAGTTGTACACATAAAAACTTAACAGTCAAACTATAAAAAGTAGTTGTACACATAAAAACTTAACAGTCAAACTATAAAAAGTAGTTGTACACATAAAAACTTAACAGTCAAACTATAAAAAGTAGTTGTACACATAAAAACTTAACAGTCAAACTATAAAAAGTAGTTGTACACATAAAAACTTAACAGTCAAACTATAAAAAGTAGTTGTACACATAAAAACTTAACAGTCAAACTATAAAAAGTAGTTGTACACATAAAAACTTAACAGTCAAACTATAAAAAGTAGTTGTACACATAAAAACTTAACAGTCAAACTATAAAAAGTAGTTGTACACATAAAAGCTTAACAGTCAAACTGTAAAAAGTAGTTGTACACATAAAAACTTAACAGTCAAACTATAAAAAGTAGTTGTACACATAAAAACTTAACAGTCAAACTATAAAAAGTAGTTGTCCACATAAAAACTTAATAGTCAAACTATAAAAAGTAGTTGTCCACATAAAAACTTAACAGTCAAACTATAAAAAGTAGTTGTCCACATAAAAACTTAACAGTCAAACTATAAAAAGTAGTTGTACACATAAAAACTTAACAGTCAAACTATAAAAAGTAGTTGTACACATAAAAACTTAACAGTCAAACTATAAAAAGTAGTTGTACACATAAAAACTTAACAGTCAAACTATAAAAAGTAGTTGTACACATAAAAACTTAACAGTCAAACTATAAAAAGTAGTTGTACACATAAAAACTTAACAGTCAAACTATAAAAAGTAGTTGTACACATAAAAACTTAACAGTCAAACTATAAAAAGTAGTTGTACACATAAAAACTTAACAGTCAAACTATAAAAAGTAGTTGTACACATAAAAACTTAACAGTCAAACTATAAAAAGTAGTTGTACACATAAAAACTTAACAGTCAAACTATAAAAAGTCGTTGTACACATAAAAACTCAACAGTCAAACTATAAAAAGTAGTTGTACACATAAAAACTTAACAGTCAAACTATAAAAAGTCGTTGTACACATAAAAACTTAACAGTCAAACTATAAAAAGTCGTTGTACACATAAAAACTTAACAGTCAAACTATAAAAAGTCGTTGTACACATAAAAACTTAACAGTCAAACTATAAAAAGTCGTTGTACACATAAAAACTTAACAGTCAAACTATAAAAAGTCGTTGTACACATAAAAACTTAACAGTCAAACTATAAAAAGTCGTTGTACACATAAAAACTTAACAGTCAAACTATAAAAAGTAGTTGTACACATAAAAACTTAACAGTCAAACTATAAAAAGTAGTTGTACACATAAAAGCTTAACAGTCAAACTATAAAAAGTAGTTGTACACATAAAAACTTAACAGTCAAACTATAAAAAGTAGTTGTACACATAAAAACTTAACAGTCAAACTATAAAAAGTAGTTGTACACATAAAAACTTAACAGTCAAACTATAAAAAGTCGTTGTACACATAAAAACTTAACAGTCAAACTATAAAAAGTTGTTGTACACATAAAAACTTAACAGTCAAACTATAAAAAGTAGTTGTACACATAAAAACTTAACAGTCAAACTATAAAAAGTAGTTGTACACATAAAAACTTAACAGTCAAACTATAAAAAGTAGTTGTACACATAAAAACTTAACAGTCAAACTATAAAAAGTAGTTGTACACATAAAAACTTAACAGTCAAACTATAAAAAGAAGTTGTACACATAAAAACTTAACAGTCAAACTATAAAAAGTAGTTGTACACATAAAAAATTAACAGTTAAACTATAAAAAGTAGTTGTACACATAAAAACTTAACAGTCAAACTATAAAAAGTAGTTGTACACATAAAAACTTAACAGTCAAACTATAAAAAGTAGTTGTACACATAAAAACTTAACAGTCAAACTATAAAAAGTAGTTGTACACATAAAAACTTAACAGTCAAACTATAAAAAGTAGTTGTACACATAAAAACTTAACAGTCAAACTATAAAAAGTAGTTGTACACATAAAAACTTAACAGTCAAACTATCAAAAGTAGTTGTACACATAAAAACTTAACAGTCAAACTATCAAAAGTAGTTGTACACACAAAAACTTAACAGTCAAACTATAAAAAGTAGTTGTACACATAAAAACTTAACAGTCAAACTATAAAAAGTAGTTGTACACATAAAAACTTAACAGTCAAACTATAAAAAGTAGTTGTACACATAAAAACTTAACAGTCAAACTATAAAAAGTAGTTGTACACATAAAAACTTAACAGTCAAACTATAAAAAGTAGTTGTGCACATAAAAACTTAACAGTCAAACTATAAAAAGTAGTTGTACACATAAAAACTTAACAGTCAAACTATAAAAAGTAGTTGTGCACATAAAAACTTAACAGTCAAACTATAAAAAGTAGTTGTACACATAAAAACTTAACAGTCAAACTATAAAAAGTAGTTGTACACATAAAAACTTAACAGTCAAAATATAAAAAGTAGTTGTACACATAAAAACTTAACAGTCAAAATATAAAAAGTAGTTGTACACATAAAAACTTAACAGTCAAACTATAAAAAGTAGTTGTACACATAAAAACTTAACAGTCAAACTATAAAAAGTAGTTGTACACATAAAAACTTAACAGTCAAACTATAAAAAGTAGTTGTACACATAAAAACTTAACAGTCAAACTATAAAAAGTAGTCGTACACATAAAAACTTAACAGTCAAACTATAAAAAGTAGTTGTACACATAAAAACTTAACAGTCAAACTATAAAAAGTAGTTGTACACATAAAATCTTAACAGTCAAACTATAAAAAGTAGTTGTACACATAAAAACTTAACAGTCAAACTATAAAAAGTAGTTGTACACATAAAAACTTAACAGTCAAACTATAAAAAGTAGTTGTACACATAAAAACTTAACAGTCAAACTATAAAAAGTAGTTGTACACATAAAAACTTAACAGTCAAACTATAAAAAGTAGTTGTACACATAAAAACTTAACAGTCAAACTATAAAAAGTAGTTGTACACATAAAAACTTAACAGTCAAACTATAAAAAGTAGTTGTACACATAAAAACTTAACAGTCAAACTATAAAAAGTAGTTGTACACATAAAAACTTAACAGTCAAACTATAAAAAGTAGTTGTACACATAAAAACTTAACAGTCAAACTATAAAAAGTAGTTGTACACATAAAAACTTAACAGTCAAACTATAAAAAGTAGTTGTACACATAAAAACTTAACAGTCAAACTATAAAAAGTAGTTGTACACATAAAAACTTAACAGTCAAACTATAAAAAGTAGTTGTACACATAAAAACTTAACAGTCAAACTATAAAAAGTAGTTGTACACATAAAAACTTAACAGTCAAACTATAAAAAGTAGTTGTACACATAAAAACTTAACAGTCAAACTATAAAAAGTAGTTGTACACATAAAAACTTAACAGTCAAACTATAAAAAGTAGTTGTACACATAAAAACTTAACAGTCAAACTATAAAAAGTAGTTGTACACATAAAAACTTAACAGTCAAACTATAAAAAGTAGTTGTACACATAAAAACTTAACAGTCAAACTATAAAAAGTAGTTGTACACATAAAAACTTAACAGTCAAACTATAAAAAGTAGTTGTACACATAAAAACTTAACAGTCAAACTATAA
This sequence comes from Venustoraphidia nigricollis, assembly GCA_034508555.1. Taxonomy (NCBI): domain Eukaryota; kingdom Metazoa; phylum Arthropoda; class Insecta; order Raphidioptera; family Raphidiidae; genus Venustoraphidia; species Venustoraphidia nigricollis. The sequence goes on along the minus strand of JAVRKA010000983.1, from coordinate 10,793 downwards.
AAAGTAGTTGTACACATAAAAACTTAACAGTCAAACTATAAAAAGTAGTTGTACACATAAAAACTTAACAGTCAAACTATAAAAAGTAGTTGTACACATAAAAACTTAACAGTCAAACTATAAAAAGTAGTTGTACACATAAAAACTTAACAGTCAAACTATAAAAAGTAGTTGTACACATAAAAACTTAACAGTCAAACTATAAAAAGTAGTTGTACACATAAAAACTTAACAGTCAAACTATAAAAAGTAGTTGTACACATAAAAACTTAACAGTCAAACTATAAAAAGTAGTTGTACACATAAAAACTTAACAGTCAAACTATAAAAAGTAGTTGTACACATAAAAACTTAACAGTCAAACTATAAAAAGTAGTTGTACACATAAAAACTTAACAGTCAAACTATAAAAAGTAGTTGTACACATAAAAACTTAACAGTCAAACTATAAAAAGTAGTTGTACACATAAAAACTTAACAGTCAAACTATAAAAAGTAGTTGTACACATAAAAACTTAACAGTCAAACTATAAAAAGTAGTTGTACACATAAAAACTTAACAGTCAAACTATAAAAAGTAGTTGTACACATAAAAACTTAACAGTCAAACTATAAAAAGTAGTTGTACACATAAAAACTTAACAGTCAAACTATAAAAAGTAGTTGTACACATAAAAACTTAACAGTCAAACTATAAAAAGTAGTTGTACACATAAAAACTTAACAGTCAAACTATAAAAAGTAGTTGTACACATAAAAACTTAACAGTCAAACTATAAAAAGTAGTTGTACACATAAAAACTTAACAGTCAAACTATAAAAAGTAGTTGTACACATAAAAACTTAACAGTCAAACTATAAAAAGTAGTTGTACACATAAAAACTTAACAGTCAAACTATAAAAAGTAGTTGTACACATAAAAACTTAACAGTCAAACTATAAAAAGTAGTTGTACACATAAAAACTTAACAGTCAAACTATAAAAAGTAGTTGTACACATAAAAACTTAACAGTCAAACTATAAAAAGTAGTTGTACACATAAAAACTTAACAGTCAAACTATAAAAAGTAGTTGTACACATAAAAACTTAACAGTCAAACTATAAAAAGTCGTTGTACACATAAAAACTTAACAGTCAAACTATAAAAAGTAGTTGTACACATAAAAACTTAACAGTCAAACTATAAAAAGTAGTTGTACACATAAAAACTTAACAGTCAAACTATAAAAAGTAGTTGTACACATAAAAACTTAACAGTCAAACTATAAAAAGTAGTTGTACACATAAAAACTTAACAGTCAAACTATAAAAAGTAGTTGTACACATAAAAACTTAACAGTCAAACTATAAAAAGTAGTTGTACACATAAAAACTTAACAGTCAAACTATAAAAAGTAGTTGTACACATAAAAACTTAACAGTCAAACTATAAAAAGTAGTTGTACACATAAAAACTTAACAGTCAAACTATAAAAAGTAGTTGTACACATAAAAACTTAACAGTCAAACTATAAAAAGTAGTTGTACACATAAAAACTTAACAGTCAAACTATAAAAAGTAGTTGTACACATAAAAACTTAACAGTCAAACTATAAAAAGTAGTTGTACACATAAAAACTTAACAGTCAAACTATAAAAAGTAGTTGTACACATAAAAACTTAACAGTCAAACTATAAAAAGTAGTTGTACACATAAAAACTTAACAGTCAAACTATAAAAAGTAGTTGTACACATAAAAACTTAACAGTCAAACTATAAAAAGTAGTTGTACACATAAAAACTTAACAGTCAAACTATAAAAAGTAGTTGTACACATAAAAACTTAACAGTCAAACTATAAAAAGTAGTTGTACACATAAAAACTTAACAGTCAAACTATAAAAAGTAGTTGTACACATAAAAACTTAACAGTCAAACTATAAAAAGTAGTTGTACACATAAAAACTTAACAGTCAAACTATAAAAAGTAGTTGTACACATAAAAACTTAACAGTCAAACTATAAAAAGTAGTTGTACACATAAAAACTTAACAGTCAAACTATAAAAAGTAGTTGTACACATAAAAACTTAACAGTCAAACTATAAAAAGTAGTTGTACACATAAAAACTTAACAGTCAAACTATAAAAAGTAGTTGTACACATAAAAACTTAACAGTCAAACTATAAAAAGTAGTTGTACACATAAAAACTTAACAGTCAAACTATAAAAAGTAGTTGTACACATAAAAACTTAACAGTCAAACTATAAAAAGTAGTTGTACACATAAAAACTTAACAGTCAAACTATAAAAAGTAGTTGTACACATAAAAACTTAACAGTCAAACTATAAAAAGTAGTTGTACACATAAAAACTTAACAGTCAAACTATAAAAAGTAGTTGTACACATAAAAACTTAACAGTCAAACTATAAAAAGTAGTTGTACACATAAAAACTTAACAGTCAAACTATAAAAAGTAGTTGTACACATAAAAACTTAACAGTCAAACTATAAAAAGTAGTTGTACACATAAAAACTTAACAGTCAAACTATAAAAAGTAGTTGTACACATAAAAACTTAACAGTCAAACTATAAAAAGTAGTTGTACACATAAAAACTTAACAGTCAAACTATAAAAAGTAGTTGTACACATAAAAACTTAACAGTCAAACTATAAAAAGTAGTTGTACACATAAAAACTTAACAGTCAAACTATAAAAAGTAGTTGTACACATAAAAACTTAACAGTCAAACTATAAAAAGTAGTTGTACACATAAAAACTTAACAGTCAAACTATAAAAAGTAGTTGTACACATAAAAACTTAACAGTCAAACTATAAAAAGTAGTTGTACACATAAAAACTTAACAGTCAAACTATAAAAAGTAGTTGTACACATAAAAACTTAACAGTCAAACTATAAAAAGTAGTTGTACACATAAAAACTTAACAGTCAAACTATAAAAAGTAGTTGTACACATAAAAACTTAACAGTCAAACTATAAAAAGTAGTTGTACACATAAAAACTTAACAGTCAAACTATAAAAAGTAGTTGTACACATAAAAACTTAACAGTCAAACTATAAAAAGTAGTTGTACACATAAAAACTTAACAGTCAAACTATAAAAAGTAGTTGTACACATAAAAACTTAACAGTCAAACTATAAAAAGTAGTTGTACACATAAAAACTTAACAGTCAAACTATAAAAAGTAGTTGTACACATAAAAACTTAACAGTCAAACTATAAAAAGTAGTTGTACACATAAAAACTTAACAGTCAAACTATAAAAAGTAGTTGTACACATAAAAACTTAACAGTCAAACTATAAAAAGTAGTTGTACACATAAAAACTTAACAGTCAAACTATAAAAAGTAGTTGTACACATAAAAACTTAACAGTCAAACTATAAAAAGTCGTTGTACACATAAAAACTTAACAGTCAAACTATAAAAAGTCGTTGTACACATAAAAACTTAACAGTCAAACTATAAAAAGTAGTTGTACACATAAAAACTTAACAGTCAAACTATAAAAAGTCGTTGTACACATAAAAACTTAACAGTCAAACTATAAAAAGTCGTTGTACACATAAAAACTTAACAGTCAAACTATAAAAAGTCGTTGTACACATAAAAACTTAACAGTCAAACTATAAAAAGTCGTTGTACACATAAAAACTTAACAGTCAAACTATAAAAAGTAGTTGTACACATAAAAACTTAACAGTCAAACTATAAAAAGTAGTTGTACACATAAAAACTTAACAGTCAAACTATAAAAAGTAGTTGTACACATAAAAACTTAACAGTCAAACTATAAAAAGTAGTTGTACACATAAAAACTTAACAGTCAAACTATAAAAAGTAGTTGTACACATAAAACTTAACAGTCAAACTATAAAAAGTAGTTGTACACATAAAAACTTAACAGTCAAACTATAAAAAGTAGTTGTACACATAAAAACTTAACAGTCAAACTATAAAAAGTAGTTGTCCACATAAAAATTTAATAGTCAAACTATAAAAAGTAGTTGTCCACATAAAAACTTAACAGTCAAACTATAAAAAGTAGTTGTCCACATAAAAACTTAACAGTCAAACTATAAAAAGTAGTTGTCCACATAAAAACTTAACAGTCAAACTATAAAAAGTAGTTGTACACATAAAAACTTAACAGTCAAACTATAAAAAGTAGTTGTACACATAAAAACTTAACAGTCAAACTATAAAAAGTAGTTGTACACATAAAAACTTAACAGTCAAACTATAAAAAGTAGTTGTACACATAAAAACTTAACAGTCAAACTATAAAAAGTAGTTGTACACATAAAAACTTAACAGTCAAACTATAAAAAGTAGTTGTACACATAAAAACTTAACAGTCAAACTATAAAAAGTAGTTGTACACATAAAAACTTAACAGTCAAACTATAAAAAGTAGTTGTACACATAAAAACTTAACAGTCAAACTATAAAAAGTAGTTGTACACATAAAAACTTAACAGTCAAACTATAAAAAGTAGTTGTACACATAAAAACTTAACAGTCAAACTATAAAAAGTAGTTGTACACATAAAAACTTAACAGTCAAACTATAAAAAGTAGTTGTACACATAAAAACTTAACAGTCAAACTATAAAAAGTAGTTGTACACATAAAAACTTAACAGTCAAACTATAAAAAGTAGTTGTACACATAAAAACTTAACAGTCAAACTATAAAAAGTAGTTGTACACATAAAAACTTAACAGTCAAACTATAAAAAGTAGTTGTACACATAAAAACTTAACAGTCAAACTATAAAAAGTAGTTGTACACATAAAAACTTAACAGTCAAACTATAAAAAGTAGTTGTACACATAAAAACTTAACAGTCAAACTATAAAAAGTAGTTGTACACATAAAAACTTAACAGTCAAACTATAAAAAGTAGTTGTACACATAAAAACTTAACAGTCAAACTATAAAAAGTAGTTGTACACATAAAAACTTAACAGTCAAACTATAAAAAGTAGTTGTACACATAAAAACTTAACAGTCAAACTATAAAAAGTAGTTGTACACATAAAAACTTAACAGTCAAACTATAAAAAGTAGTTGTACACATAAAAACTTAACAGTCAAACTATAAAAAGTAGTTGTACACATAAAAACTTAACAGTCAAACTATAAAAAGTAGTTGTACACATAAAAACTTAACAGTCAAACTATAAAAAGTAGTTGTACACATAAAAACTTAACAGTCAAACTATAAAAAGTAGTTGTACACATAAAAACTTAACAGTCAAACTATAAAAAGTAGTTGTACACATAAAAACTTAACAGTCAAACTATAAAAAGTAGTTGTACACATAAAAACTTAACAGTCAAACTATAAAAAGTAGTTGTACACATAAAAACTTAACAGTCAAACTATAAAAAGTAGTTGTACACATAAAAACTTAACAGTCAAACTATAAAAAGTAGTTGTACACATAAAAACTTAACAGTCAAACTATAAAAAGTAGTTGTACACATAAAAACTTAACAGTCAAACTATAAAAAGTAGTTGTACACATAAAAACTTAACAGTCAAACTATAAAAAGTAGTTGTACACATAAAAACTTAACAGTCAAACTATAAAAAGTAGTTGTACACATAAAAACTTAACAGTCAAACTATAAAAAGTAGTTGTACACATAAAAACTTAACAGTCAAACTATAAAAAGTAGTTGTACACATAAAAACTTAACAGTCAAACTATAAAAAGTAGTTGTACACATAAAAACTTAACAGTCAAACTATAAAAAGTAGTTGTACACATAAAAACTTAACAGTCAAACTATAAAAAGTAGTTGTACACATAAAAACTTAACAGTCAAACTATAAAAAGTAGTTGTACACATAAAAACTTAACAGTCAAACTATAAAAAGTAGTTGTACACATAAAAACTTAACAGTCAAACTATAAAAAGTAGTTGTACACATAAAAACCTAACAGTCAAACTATAAAAAGTAGTTGTACACATAAAAACTTAACAGTCAAACTATAAAAAGTAGTTGTACACATAAAAACTTAACAGTCAAACTATAAAAAGTAGTTGTACACATAAAAACTTAACAGTCAAACTATAAAAAGTAGTTGTACACATAAAAACTTAACAGTCAAACTATAAAAAGTAGTTGTACACATAAAAACTTAACAGTCAAACTATAAAAAGTAGTTGTACACATAAAAACTTAACAGTCAAACTATAAAAAGTAGTTGTACACATAAAAACTTAACAGTCAAACTATAAAAAGTAGTTGTACACATAAAAACTTAACAGTCAAACTATAAAAAGTAGTTGTACACATAAAAACTTAACAGTCAAACTATAAAAAGTAGTTGTACACATAAAAACTTAACAGTCAAACTATAAAAAGTAGTTGTACACATAAAAACTTAACAGTCAAACTATAAAAAGTAGTTGTACACATAAAAACTTAACAGTCAAACTATAAAAAGTAGTTGTACACATAAAAACTTAACAGTCAAACTATAAAAAGTAGTTGTACACATAAAAACTTAACAGTCAAACAATAAAAAGTAGTTGTACACATAAAAACTTAACAGTCAAACTATAAAAAGTAGTTGTACACATAGAAACTTAACAGTCAAACTATAAAAAGTAGTTGTACACATAAAAACTTAACAGTCAAACTATAAAAAGTAGTTGTACACATAAAAAACTTAACAGTCAAACTATAAAAAGTAGTTGTACACATAAAAACTTAACAGTCAAACTATAAAAAGTAGTTGTACACATAAAAACTTAACAGTCAAACTATAAAAAGTAGTTGTACACATAAAAGCTTAACAGTCAAACTATAAAAAGTAGTTGTACACATAAAAACTTAACAGTCAAACTATAAAAAGTAGTTGTACACATAAAAACTTAACAGTCAAACTATAAAAAGTAGTTGTACACATAAAAACTTAACAGTCAAACTATAAAAAGTAGTTGTACACATAAAAACTTAACAGTCAAACTATAAAAAGTAGTTGTACACATAAAAACTTAACAGTCAAACTATAAAAAGTAGTTGTACACATAAAAACTTAACAGTCAAACTATAAAAAGTAGTTGTACACATAAAAACTTAACAGTCAAACTATAAAAAGTAGTTGTACACATAAAAACTTAACAGTCAAACTATAAAAAGTAGTTGTACACATAAAAACTTAACAGTCAAACTATAAAAAGTAGTTGTACACATAAAAACTTAACAGTCAAACTATAAAAAGTAGTTGTACACATAAAAACTTAACAGTCAAAACTATAAAAAGTAGTTGTACACATAAAAACTTAACAGTCAAACTATAAAAAGTAGTTGTACACATAAAAACTTAACAGTCAAACTATAAAAAGTAGTTGTACACATAAAAACTTAACAGTCAAACTATAAAAAGTCGTTGTACACATAAAAACTTAACAGTCAAACTATAAAAAGTAGTTGTACACATAAAAACTTAACAGTCAAACTATAAAAAGTAGTTGTACACATAAAAACTTAACAGTCAAACTATAAAAAGTAGTTGTACACATAAAAACTTAACAGTCAAACTATAAAAAGTAGTTGTACACATAAAAACTTAACAGTCAAACTATAAAAAGTAGTTGTACACATAAAAACTTAACAGTCAAACTATAAAAAGTAGTTGTACACATAAAAACTTAACAGTCAAACTATAAAAAGTAGTTGTACACATAAAAACTTAACAGTCAAAACTATAAAAAGTAGTTGTACACATAAAAACTTAACAGTCAAACTATAAAAAGTAGTTGTACACATAAAAACTTAACAGTCAAACTATAAAAAGTAGTTGTACACATAAAAACTTAACAGTCAAACTATAAAAAGTAGTTGTCCACATAAAAACTTAACAGTCAAACTATAAAAAGTAGTTGTACACATAAAAACTTAACAGTCAAACTATAAAAAGTAGTTGTACACATAAAAACTTAACAGTCAAACTATAAAAAGTAGTTGTACACATAAAAACTTAACAGTCAAACTATAAAAAGTCGTTGTACACATAAAAACTTAACAGTCAAACTATAAAAAGTAGTTGTACACATAAAAACTTAACAGTCAAACTATAAAAAGTAGTTGTACACATAAAAACTTAACAGTCAAACTATAAAAAGTAGTTGTACACATAAAAACTTAACAGTCAAACTATAAAAAGTAGTTGTACACATAAAAACTTAACAGTCAAACTATAAAAAGTAGTTGTACACATAAAAACTTAACAGTCAAACTATAAAAAGTAGTTGTACACATAAAAACTTAACAGTCAAACTATAAAAAGTAGTTGTACACATAAAAACTTAACAGTCAAACTATAAAAAGTAGTTGTACACATAAAAACTTAACAGTCAAACTATAAAAAGTAGTTGTACACATAAAAACTTAACAGTCAAACTATAAAAAGTAGTTGTACACATAAAAACTTAACAGTCAAACTATAAAAAGTAGTTGTACACATAAAAACTTAACAGTCAAACTATAAAAAGTAGTTGTACACATAAAAACTTAACAGTCAAACTATAAAAAGTAGTTGTACACATAAAAACTTAACAGTCAAACTATAAAAAGTAGTTGTACACATAAAAACTTAACAGTCAAACTATAAAAAGTAGTTGTACACATAAAAACTTAACAGTCAAACTATAAAAAGTAGTTGTACACATAAAAACTTAACAGTCAAACTATAAAAAGTAGTTGTACACATAAAAACTTAACAGTCAAACTATAAAAAGTAGTTGTACACATAAAAACTTAACAGTCAAACTATAAAAAGTAGTTGTACACATAAAAACTTAACAGTCAAACTATAAAAAGTAGTTGTACACATAAAAACTTAACAGTCAAACTATAAAAAGTAGTTGTACACATAAAAACTTAACAGTCAAACTATAAAAAGTAGTTGTACACATAAAAACTTAACAGTCAAACTATAAAAAGTAGTTGTACACATAAAAACTTAACAGTCAAACTATAAAAAGTAGTTGTACACATAAAAACTTAACAGTCAAACTATAAAAAGTAGTTGTACACATAAAAACTTAACAGTCAAACTATAAAAAGTAGTTGTACACATAAAAACTTAACAGTCAAACTATAAAAAGTAGTTGTAATAAAAACTTAACAGTCAAACTATAAAAAGTAGTTGTACACATAAAAACTTAACAGTCAAACTATAAAAAGTAGTTGTACACATAAAAACTTAACAGTCAAACTATAAAAAGTAGTTGTACACATAAAAACTTAACAGTCAAACTATAAAAAGTAGTTGTACACATAAAAACTTAACAGTCAAACTATAAAAAGTAGTTGTACACATAAAAACTTAACAGTCAAACTATAAAAAGTAGTTGTACACATAAAAACTTAACAGTCAAACTATAAAAAGTAGTTGTACACATAAAAACTTAACAGTCAAACTATAAAAAGTAGTTGTACACATAAAAACTTAACAGTCAAACTATAAAAAGTAGTTGTACACATAAAAACTTAACAGTCAAACTATAAAAAGTAGTTGTACACATAAAAACTTAACAGTCAAACTATAAAAAGTAGTTGTACACATAAAAACTTAACAGTCAAACTATAAAAAGTAGTTGTACACATAAAAACTTAACAGTCAAACTATAAAAAGTAGTTGTACACATAAAAACTTAACAGTCAAACTATAAAAAGTAGTTGTACACATAAAAACTTAACAGTCAAACTATAAAAAGTAGTTGTACACATAAAAACTTAACAGTCAAACTATAAAAAGTAGTTGTACACATAAAAACTTAACAGTCAAACTATAAAAAGTAGTTGTACACATAAAAACTTAACAGTCAAACTATAAAAAGTAGTTGTACACATAAAAACTTAACAGTCAAACTATAAAAAGTAGTTGTACACATAAAAACTTAACAGTCAAACTATAAAAAGTAGTTGTACACATAAAAACTTAACAGTCAAACTATAAAAAGTAGTTGTACACATAAAAACTTAACAGTCAAACTATAAAAAGTAGTTGTACACATAAAAACTTAACAGTCAAACTATAAAAAGTAGTTGTACACATAAAAACTTAACAGTCAAACTATAAAAAGTAGTTGTACACATAAAAACTTAACAGTCAAACTATAAAAAGTAGTTGTACACATAAAAACTTAACAGTCAAACTATAAAAAGTAGTTGTACACATAAAAACTTAACAGTCAAACTATAAAAAGTAGTTGTACACATAAAAACTTAACAGTCAAACTATAAAAAGTAGTTGTACACATAAAAACTTAACAGTCAAACTATAAAAAGTAGTTGTACACATAAAAACTTAACAGTCAAACTATAAAAAGTAGTTGTACACATAAAAACTTAACAGTCAAACTATAAAAAGTAGTTGTACACATAAAAACTTAACAGTCAAACTATAAAAAGTAGTTGTACACATAAAAACTTAACAGTCAAACTATAAAAAGTAGTTGTACACATAAAAACTTAACAGTCAAACTATAAAAAGTAGTTGTACACATAAAAACTTAACAGTCAAACTATAAAAAGTAGTTGTACACATAAAAACTTAACAGTCAAACTATAAAAAGTAGTTGTACACATAAAAACTTAACAGTCAAACTATAAAAAGTAGTTGTACACATAAAAACTTAACAGTCAAACTATAAAAAGTAGTTGTACACATAAAAACTTAACAGTCAAACTATAAAAAGTAGTTGTACACATAAAAACTTAACAGTCAAACTATAAAAAGTAGTTGT
>JAVRKA010000982.1:0-34747 GCA_034508555.1 Venustoraphidia nigricollis | reverse complement strand
CCGATAGGCATTTCAAAAATAGGTACCGATAGGCATTTCAGATATAGGTGCCGATAGGCATTTCAGATATAGTTGCCAATTGGCATTTTAAAAATAGGTGTCGATAGGCATTTCAGATATAGAAGCCGACAGGCATTTCAAATATAGGTGCCGATAGGCATTCCAGATATGGTTGTCGATAGGCATTTCAAATATAGGTGCTGATAGGCATTTCAGATGTAGTTTCCGATAGGCATTTCTAAAATTGGTGCCGATTGGCATTTTAGATATAAGTGCCGATAGGCATTTCGGATATGGTTGCCGATAGGCATTTCAAATATAGGTGCTGATAGGCATTTCAGATGTAGTTTCCGATAGGCATTTTAAAATTGGTGCCGATTGGCATTTCAGATATAGGTGCTGATAGGCATTTCAGATATAGTTGCCGATTGGCATTTCAAAAATAAGTGCCGATAGGCATTTCAGATATAGAAGCCGATAGGTATTTCAAATATAGGTGTCGATTGGCATTTCAGATATGGTTGCCGATAGGCATTTCAAATATAGGAGCAGATAGGCATTTCAGATGTAGTTTCCGAAAGGCATTTCAAAAATTGGTGCCGATTGGCATTTTAGATATAGGTGCCGATAGGCATTTCAGATATAGTTGCCTTTTGGCATTTTAAAAATAGGTGCCGATAGGCATTTCAGATATAGAAGCCGATAGGTATTCCAAATATAGGTGTAGATAGGCATTTCAGATATGGTTGCCGAAAGGCATTTCAAATATAGGTGCTGATAGGCATTTCAGATATAGTTTCCGATAGGTATTTCAAAAATAGGTGCCGATAGGCATTTCAGATATAGGTGCCGATAGGCATTTTAGATATAGTTGCCGATTGCCATTTTAAAAATAGGTGTCGATAGGCATTTCAGATATAGAAGCCGATAGGCATTTCAAATATAGGTGCCGATAGGCATTCCAGATATGGTTGCCAATATGGCATTTCAAATATAGGTGCTGATAGGCATAATAGATGTATTTTCCGATAGGCATTTCAAAAATTGGTGCCGATAGGCATTTCAGATATAGGTGCCGATAGGCATTTCAGATATATTTACCGATTGGCATTTTAAAAATAGGTGCCGATAGGCATTTCAGATATAGAAGCCGATAGGTATTTCAAATATAGGTGTCGATAGGCATTTCAGATATGGTTGCCGATAAGCATTTCAAATATAGATGCTGATAGGCATTTCAGATGTAGTTTCCGATAGGCATTTCAAAAATAGGTGCCGATAGGCATTTCAGTTATGGGTGCCGATAGGCATTTCAGATATAGTTGCCGATTGGCATTTTAAAAATAGGTGTCGATAGGCATTTCAGATATGGTTGCCGATAGGCATTTCAAATATAGGAGCAGATAGGCATTTCAGATGTAGTTTCCGAAAGACATTTCAAAAATAGGTACCGATAGGCATTTCAGATATAGTTGCCGATTGGCATTTTAAAAATAGGTGCCTATAGGCATTTCAGACATGGAAGCCGATAGGCATTTCAAATATAGATGCCGATAGGCATTCCAGATATGGTTGCCGATAGGCATTTCAAATATAAGTGCTGATAGGCATTTCAGATGTAGTTTCCGATAGGCATTTCAAAAATAGGTACCGATAGGCATTTCAGATATAGGTGCCGATAGGCATTTCAGATATAGTTGCCAATTGGCATTTTAAAAATAGGTGTCGATAGGCATTTCAGATATAGAAGCCGATAGGCATTTCAAATATAGGTGCCGATAAGCATTTCAGATATGGTTGCCGATAGGCATTTCAAATATAGGTGCTGATAGGCATTTCAGATGTAGTTTCCGATAGGCATTTCAAAAATAGGTGCCGATAGGCATTTCAGATATAAGTGCCGATAGGCATTTCAGATATAGTTGCCGATAGCCATTTTAAAAATAGGTGCCGATAGGCATTTCAGATATAGAAGCCGATAGGCATTTCAAATATAGGTGCCGATAGGCATTTCAGATATAGGTGCCGATAGGCATTTCAGATAGAGTTGCCCATTGGCATTTTAAAAATAGGTGCTGATAGGCATTTTAGATGTAGTTTCCAATAGGCATTTCAAAAATAGGTGCCGATAGGCATTTCAGATATAGGTGCCGATAGGCATATCAGATATAGTTGCCGATAGGCATTTAAAATATAGGTGCCGATAGACATTTCAAATATAGGTGTCGATAGGCATTTCAGATATAAATGCCGAAGGGCATTTCAGATATAGGTGCCGATAGGCATTTCTGATGTGGTTGCCGATAGGCATTTCAAATATAGGTGCCGATAGGCATTCCAGATATGGTTGCCGATAGGCATTTCAAATATAAGTGCTGATAGGCATTTCAGATGTAGTTTCCGATAGGCATTTCACAAATAGCTACCGATAGGCACTTCAGATATAGGTGCCGATAGGCATTTCAGATATAGTTGCCAATTGGCATTTCAAAAATAGGTGTCGATAGGCATTTCAGATATAGAAGCCGATAGGCATTTCAAATATAGGTGCCGATAGGCATTCCAGATATGGTTGCCGATAGGCATTTCAAATATAGGTGCTGATAGGCATTTCAGATGTAGTTTCCGATAGGCATTTCAAGAATTGGTGCCGATAGGCATTTCAGATATAGGTGCCGATAGGCATTTCAGATATAGTTGCCGATTGGCATTTTGAAAATAGGTGCCGATATTCATTTTAGATGTAGTTTCCGATAGGCATTTCAAAAATAGGTGCCGATAGGCATTTCAGATATAGTTGCCGATTGGCATTTTAAAAACAGGTGCCGATAGGCATTTCAGATATAGAAGCCGATAGGTATTTCAAATATAGGTGTCGATAGGCATTTCAGATATGGTTGCCGATAGGCATTTCAAATATAGGAGCAGATAGGCATTTCAGATGTAGTTTCCGAAAGACATTTCAAAAATAGGTGCCGATAGGCATTTCAGATATAGATGCCGATAGGCATTTCAGATATAGTTGCCGATTGGCATTTTAAAAATAGGTGCCGATAGGCATTTCAGATATAGAGGCCGATAGGCATTTCAAATATAGGTGCCGATAAGCATTTCAGATATGGTTGCCGATAGGCATTTCAAATATAGGTGCTGATAGGCATTTCAGATGTAGTTTCCGATAGGCATTTCAAAAATAGGTCTCCGATAGGCATTTCAGATATAAGTGCCGATAGGCATTTCAGATATAGTTGCCGATAGCCATTTTAAAAATAGGTGCCGATAGGCATTTCAGATATAGAAGCCGATAGGCATTTCAAATATAGGTGCCGATAGGCATTCCAGATATAGTTGCCGATAGGCATTTCAAATATAGGTGCTGATAGGCATTTCAGATGTAGTTTTCGATACGCATTTCAAAAATAGTTGCCGATAGGCATTTCAGATATAGGTGCCGATAGGCATTTCAGATATAGTTGCCGATTGGCATTTCAAAAATTAGTGCCGATAGGCATTTCAGATATAGAAGCCGATAGGAATTTCAAATATAGGTGCCGATAAGCATTCCAGATATGGTTGCCGATAGGCATTTCAAATATATGTGCTGAGAGGCATTTCAATTGTGGTTTCCGATAGGCATTTCAAATATTGGTGCCGATAGGCATTTCAGATATAGGTGCCGATAGGCATTTCTGATATAGGTGCCGATAGGCATTTCAGATATAGTTGCCGATTGGCATTTTAAAAATAAGTGTTGATAGGCATTTCAGATATAGAAGCCGATAGGTATTTCAAATATAGGTGTCGATAGGCATTTCAGATATGGTTGCCGATAGGCATTTCAAATATAGGTGCTGATAGGCATTTCAGGTGTTGTTTCCGATAGGCATTTTAAAAATAGGTGCCGATAGGCATTTCAGATATAGGTGCCGATAGGCATTTCAGATATAGTTGCCGATTGGCATTTTAAAAATAGGTGTCGATAGGCATTTCAGATATAGAAGCCGATAGGCATTTCAAGTATAGGTGCCGATAGGCATTCCAGATATGGTTGCCGATAGGCATTTCAAATATAGGTGCTGATAGGCATTCCAGATGTATTTTCCGATAGACATTTCAAAAATTGGTGCCGATAGGCATTTCAGATATAGTTACCGATTGGCATTTTAAAAATAGGTGCCGATAGGCATTTCAGATATAGAAGCCGATAGGTATTTCAAATATAGGTGTCGATAGGCATTTCAGATATGGTTGACGATAGGCATTTCAAATATAGGTGCTGATAGGCATTTCAGATGTAGTTTCCGATAGGCATTTCAAAAATAGGTGCCGATAGGCATTTTAGATATATGTGCCGATAGGCATTTCAGATATAGTTGCCGATTGGCATTTTAAAAATAGGTGCCGACAGGCATTTCAGATATACAAGCCGATAGGCATTTCAAATATAGGTGCCGATAGGCATTCCAGATATGGTTGCCGATAGGCATTTCAAATAAAAGTGCTGATAGGCATTTCAGATGTAGTTTCCGATAGGCATTTCAAAAATAGGTACCGATAGGCATTTCAGATATAGGTGCCGATAGGCATTTCAGATATAGTTGCCAATTGGCATTTTAAAAATAGGTGTCGATAGGCATTTCAGATATAGAAGCCGACAGGCATTTCAAATATAGGTGCCGATAGGCATTCCAGATATGGTTGTCGATAGGCATTTCAAATATAGGTGCTGATAGGCATTTCAGATGTAGTTTCCGATAGGCATTTCTAAAATTGGTGCCGATTGGCATTTTAGATATAAGTGCCGATAGGCATTTCGGATATGGTTGCCGATAGGCATTTCAAATATAGGTGCTGATAGGCATTTCAGATGTAGTTTCCGATAGGCATTTTAAAATTGGTGCCGATTGGCACTTCAGATATAGGTGCTGATAGGCATTTCAGATATAGTTGCCGATTGGCATTTCAAAAATAAGTGCCGATAGGCATTTCAGATATAGAAGCCGATAGGTATTTCAAATATAGGTGTCGATAGGCATTTCAGATATAAGTGCCGATAGGCATTCCAGTTATGGTTGCCGATAGGCATTTCAAATATAGGTGCTGATAGGCATTTCAGATGAAGTTTCCGATAGGCATTTCAAAAATAGGTGCCGATAGGCATTTCAGATATAGGTGCCGATAGGCATTTTAGATATAGTTGCCGATAGCCAATTTAAAAATAGGTGCCGATAGGCATTTCAGATATAGAAGCCGATAGGCATTTCAAATATAGGTGCCGATAGGCATTCCAGATATGTTTGCCGATAGGCATTTCAAATATAGGTGCTGATAGGCATTTCAGAAATAGTTTCCGATAGGCATTTTAAAAATAGGTGCCGATAGGCATTTCAGATATAGAAGCCGATAGGCATTTCAAATATAGGTGCCGATAGGCATTCCAGATATGGTTGCCGATAGGCATTTCAAATATAGGTGCTGATAGGCATTTCAGATGTAGTTTCCGATAGGCATTTTAAAAATAGGTGCCGATAGGAATTTCAGTTATAGGTGCCGATAGGCATTTCAGATATAGTTGCCGATAGCCATTTTAAAAACAGGTGCCGATAGGCATTTCAGATATAGAAGCCGATAGGCATTTCAAATATAGGTGCCGATAGGCATTCCAGATATGGTTGCCGATAGGCATTTTAAATATAGGTGCTGATAGGCATTTCAGATGTAGTTTCCGATAGGCATTTCAAAAATAGGTACCGATAGGCATTTCAGATATAGGTGCCGATAGGCATTTCAGATATAGTTGCCAATTGGCATTTTAAAAATAGGTGTCGGTAGGCATTTCAGATATAGAAGCCGATTGGCATTTCAAATATAGGTGCCGATAGGCATTCCAGATATGGCTGCTGATAGGCATTTTAAATATAGGTGCTGATAGGCATTTCAGATGTAGTTTCCGATAGGCATTTCAAAAACTGGTGCCGATTGGCATTTTAGATATAGAAGCCGATAGGCATTTCAGATATAGTTGCCGATTGCATTTTAAAAATAGGTGCCAATAGGCATTTCAGATATAGAAGCCGATAGGTATTTCAAATATAGGTGTCGATAGGCATTTCAGATATGGTTGCCGATAGGCATTTCAAATATAGGTGCTGATAGGCATTTCAGATGTAGTTTCCGATAGGCATTAAAAAATTGGTGCCGATTGGCATTTCAGATATAGGTGCCGATAGGCATTTCAGATATAGTTGCCGATTGGCATTTTAAAAATAGGTGCCGATAGGCATTTCAGATATAGAAGCCGATAGGTATTTCAAATATAGGTGTCGATAGGCATTTCAGATATGGTTGCCGATAGGCATTTCAAATATAGGTGCTGATAGGCATTTCAGATGTAGTTTCCGATAGGCATTTCAAAAATAGGTGCCGATAGGCATTTAAGATATAGGTGCCGATAGGCATATCAGATATAGTTGCCGATAGGCATTTAAAATATAGGTGCCGATAGGCATTTCAAATATAGGTGTCGATAGGCATTTCAGAAAAAATGCCGAAAGGCATTTCAGATATAGGTGCCGATAGGCATTTCTGATGTGGTTGCCGATAGGCATTTCAAATATAGGTGCTGATAGGCATTTCAGATGTAGTTTTCGATAGGCATTTCAAAAATAGGTGCCGATAGGCATTTTAGATATAGGTGCTGATAGGCACTTCAGATATAGTTGCCGATTGGCATTTTAAAAATAGGTGCCGCTAGGCATTTTAGATATAGAAGCCGATAGGCATTTCAAATATAGGTGCCGATAGGCATTCCAAATATGGTTGCCGATAGGCATTTCAAATATAGGTGCTGATAGGCATTTCAGATGTAGTTTCCGATAGGCATTTCAAAAATAGGTGCCGATAGGCATTTCAGATATAGGTGCCGATAGGCATTTCAGATATAGTTGCCGATAGCCATTTTAAAAATAGGTGCCGATAGGCATTTCAGATATAGAAGCCGATAGGCATTTCAAATATAAGTGCCGATAGGCATTCCAGATATGGTTGCCGATAGGCATTTCAAATATAGGTGCTGATAGGCATTTCAGATGTAGTTTCCGATAGGCATTTCAAAAATAGGTGCCGATAGGCATTTCAGATATAGGTGCCGATAGGCATTTCAGATATAGTTGCCGATAGCCATTTTAAAAATAGGTGCCGATAGGCATTTCAGATATAAAAGCCGATAAGCATTTCAAATATAGGTGCCGCTAGGCATTCCAGATATGGTTGCCGATAGGCATTTCAAATATAGGTGCTGATAGACATTTCAGATGTAGTTTCCGATAGGCATTTTAAAAATAGGTGCCGATAGGCATTTCAGATATAGAAGCCGATAGGCATTTCAAATATAGGTCCCGATAGGCATTCCAGATATGGTTGCCGATAGGCATTTTAAATATAGATGCTGATAGGCATTTCAGATGTAGTTTCCGATAGGCATTTCAAAAATAGGTGCCGATAGGCATTTCAAATATAGGTGCCGATAGGCATTTCAGATATAGTTGCCGATAGCCATTTTGAAAATAGGTGCCGATAGGCATTTAAGATATAGAAGCCGATAGGCATTTCAAATATAGGTGCCGATAGGCATTCCAGATATGGTTGCCGATAGGCATTTTAAATATAGGTGCTGATAGGCATTTCAGATGTAGTTTCCGATAGGCATTTCAAAAATAGGTGCCGATAGGCATTTCAGATATAGGTGCCGATAGGCATTCCAGATATGGTTGCCGATAAGCATTTTAAATATAGGTGCTGATAGGCAGTTCAGATGTAGTTTCCGATAGGCATTTCAAAAATAGGTGCCGATAGGCATTTCAGATATAGGTGCCGATAGGCATTTCAGATATAGTTGCCGATAGCCATTTCAAAATAGGTGCCGATAGGCATTTCAGATATAGAAGCCGATAGGCATTTCAAATATAGGTGCCGATAGGCATTCCAGATATGGTTGCCGATAGGCATTTCAAATATAGGTGCTGATAGGCATTTCAGATGTAGTTTTTGATAGGCATTTCAAAAATAGGTGCCGATAGGCATTTTAGATATAGGTGCCGATAGGCACTTCAGATATAGTTGCCGATTGGCATTTTAAAAATAGGTGCCGCTAGGCATTTTAGATATAGAAGACGATAGGCATTTCAAGTATAAGTGCCGATAGGCATTCCAAATATGGTTGCCGATAGGCATTTCAAATATAGGTGCTGATAGGCATTTCAGATGTAGTTTCCGATAGGCATTCCAAAAATAGGTGCCGATAGGCATTTTAGATATAGGTGCCGATAGGCATTTCAGATATAGTTGCCGATAGCCATTTTAAAAATAGGTGCCGATAGGCATTTCAGATATAGAAGCCGATAGGCATTTCAAATATAGGTGCCGATAGGCATTCCAGATATGGTTGCCGATAGGCATTTCAAATATAGGTGCTGATAGGCATTTCAGATGTAGTTTCCGATAGGCATTTCAAAAATAGGTGCCGATAGGCATTTCAGATATAGATGCCGATAGGCATTTCAGATATAGTTGCCAATTGGCATTTTAAAAATAGGTGTCGGTAGGCATTTCAGATATAGAAGCCAATTGGCATTTCAAATATAGGTGCCGATAGGCATTCCAAATATGGTTGCCGATAGGCATTTCAAATATAGGTGCTGATAGGCATTTCAGTTGTAGATTCCGATAGGCATTTCAAAAATAGGTGCCGATAGGCATTTCAGATATAGGTGCCGATAGGCATTTCAGATATAGTTGCCGATTGGCATTTTAAAAATATGTGCCGATAGGCATTTCAGATATAGAAGCCGATAGGCATTTCAAATATAGGTGCCGATGGGCATTCCGGATATGGTTGCCGATAGGCATTTCAAATATAGGTGCTGATAGGCATTTCAGATGAAGTTTCCGATAGGCATTTCATAAATAGGTGCCGATAGGCATTTCAGATATAGGTGCCGATAGGCATTCAGATATAGTTGCCGATAGCCATTTTAAAAATAGGTACCGATAGGCATTTCAGATATAGAAGCCGATAGGCATTTCAAAATAATATAGGTGCCGATAGGCATTCCAGATATGGTTGCCGATAGGCATTTCAAATATAGGTGCTGATAGGCATTTCAGATGTAGTTTCCGATAGGCATTTCAAAAATAGGTGCCGATAGGCATTTCAGATATAAGTGCCGATAGGCATTCCAGTTATGGTTGCCGATAGGCATTTCAAACATAGGTGCTGATAGGCATTTCAGATGTAGATTCCGATAGTCATTTCAAAAATAGGTGCCAATAGGCATTTCAGATATAGGTGCCGATAGGCATTTTAGATATAGTTGCCGATAGTCATTTTAAAAATATGTGCCGATAGGCATTTCAGATATAGAAGCCGATAGGCATTTCAAATATAGGTGCCGATAGGCATTCCGGATATGGTTGCCGATAGGCATTTCAAATATAGGTGCTGATAGGCATTTCAGATGTAGTTTTCGATAGGCATTTTAAAAATAGGTGCCGATAGGCATTTCAGATATAGAAGCTGATAGGCATTTCAAATATAGGTGCCGATAGGCATTCCAGATATGGTTGCCGATAGGCATTTCAAATATAGGTGCTGATAGGCATTTCAGATTTAGTTTCCGATAGGCATTTCAAAAATAGGTGCCGATAGGCATTTCAGATATAGGTGCCGATAGGCATTTCAGATATAGTTGCCGATAGCCATTTTAAAAACAGGTGCCGATAGGCATTTCGGATATAGAAGCCGATAGGCATTTTAAATATAGGTGCCGATAGGCATTCCAGATATGGTTGCCGATAGGCATTTTAAATATAGGTGCTGATAGGCATTTCAGATGTAGTTTCCGATAGGCATTTCAAAAATAGGTACCGATAGGCATTTCAGATATAGAAGCCGATAGGTATTTCAAATATAGGAGTCGATAGGCATTTCAGATATGGTTGCCGATAGGCATTTCAAATATAGGTGCTGATAGGCATTTCAGATGTAGTTTCCGATAGGCTATAAAAAATTGGTGCCGATTGGCATTTTTAGATATAGGTGCCGATAGGAATTTCAGATATAGTTGCCGATTGGCATTTTTAAAATAGGTGCCGATAGGCATTTCAGATATAGAAGCCGATAGGTATTTCTAATATAGGTGTCGATAAGCATTTCAGATATGGTTGCCGATAGGCATTTCAAATATAGGTGCTGATAGGCATTTCAGATGTAGTTTCCAAAAGGCATTTCAAAAATAGGTGCCGATAGGCATTTCAGATATAGGTGCCGATAGGCATTTCAGATATAGTTGCCGATTGGCATTTTAAAAATAGGTGCCGATAGGCATTTCAGATATAGTTGGCGATAGCCATTTTAAAAACAGGTGCCGATAGGCATTTCAGATATAGAAGCCGATAGGCATTTCAAATATAGGTGCCGATAGGCATTCCAGATATGGTTGCCGATAGGCATTTTAAATATAGGTGCTGATAGGCATTTCAGTTGTAGTTTCCTATAGGCATTTCAAAAATAGGTACCGATAGGCATTTCAGATATAGAAGCCGATAGGTATTTCAAATACAGGTGTCGATAAGCATTTCAGATATGGTTGCCGATAGGCATTTCAAATATAGGTGCTGATAGGCATTTCAGATGTAGTTTCCCATAGGCATTAAAAAATTGGTGCCGATTGGCATTTCAGATATAGGTGCCGATAGGCATTTCAGAAATAGTTGCCGATTGGCATTTTAAAAATAGGTGCCGATAGGCATTTCAGATATAGAAGCCGATAGGTATTTCAAATATAGGTGTCGATAGGCATTTCAGATATGGTTGCCGATAGGCATTTCAAATATAGGTGCTGATAGGCATTTCAGATGTAGTTTCCAAAAGGCATTTCAAAAATAGGTGCCGATAGGCATTTCAGATATAGGTGCCGATAGGCATTTCAGTTATAGTTGCAGATTAGCATTTTCAAAATAGGTGCCGATAGGCATTTTAGATGTAGTTTCCGATAGGCATTTCAAAAATAGGTGCCGATAGGCATTTCAGATATAGGTGCCGATAGGCTTATCAGATATAGTTGCCGATAGGCATTTAAAATATAGGTGCCGATAGGCATTTCAAATATAGGTGTCGATAGGCATTTCAGATATAAATGCCGAAAGGCATTTCAGATATAGGTGCCGATAGGCATTTCTGATGTGGTTGCCGATAGGCATTTCAAATATAGGTGCTGATAGGCATTTCAGATGTAGTTTTCGATACGCATTTCAAAAATAGGTGCCGATAGGCATTATAGATATAGGTGCCGAAAGGCACTTCAGATATAGTTGCCGATTGGCATTTTAAAAATAGGTGCCGCTAGGCATTTTAGATATAGAAGCCGATAGGCATTTCAAATATAGGTGCCGATAGGCATTCCAAATATGGTTGCCGATAGGCATTTCAAATATAGGTGCTGATAGGCATTTCAGATGTAGTTTCCGATAGGCATTTCAAAAATAGGTACCGATAGGCATTTCAGATATAGGTGCCGATAGGCATTTCAGATATACTTGCCAATTGGCATTTTAAAAATAGGTGTCGGTAGGCATTTCAGATATAGAAGCTATTGGCATTTCAAATATAGGTGCCGATAGGCATTCCAGATATGGTTGCCGATAGGCATTTCAAATATAGGTGCTGATAGGCATTTCAGATGTAGTTTCCGATAGGCATTTCAAAAATTGGTGCCGATAGGCATTTCAGATATAGGTGCCGATAGGCATTTCAGATATAGTTGCCGATTGACATTTTAAAAATAGGTGTCGATAGGCATTTCAGATATAAATGCCGAAAGGCATTTCAGATATAGGTGCCGATAGGCATTTCTGATGTGGTTGCCGATAGGCATTTCAAATATAGGTGCTGATAGGCATTTCAAAAATAGGTGCCGATAGGCACTTCAGATATAGGTGCCGATAGGCACTTCAGATATAGTTGCCGATTGGCATTTTAAAAATAGGTGCCGCTAGGCATTTCAGATATAGAAGCCTATAGGCATTTCAAATATAGGTGCCGATAGGCATTCCAAATATAGTTGCCGATAGGCATTTCAAATATAGGTGCTGATAGGCATTTCAGTTGTAGATTCCGATAGGCATTTCAAAAATAGGTGCCGATAGGCATTTCAGATATAGGTGCCGATAGGCATTTCAGATATAGTTGCCGATTGGCATTTTAAAAATATGTGCCGATAGGCATTTCAGATATAGAAGCCGATAGGCATTTCAAATATAGGTGCCGATAGGCATTCCGGATATGGTTGCCGATAGGCATTTCAAATATAGGTGCTCATAGGCATTTCAGATGAAGTTTCCGATAGGCATTTCATAAATAGGTGCCGATAGGCATTTCAGATATAGGTGCCGATAGGCATTCAGATATAGTTGCCGATAGCCATTTTAAAAATAGGTGCCGATAGGCATTTCAGATATAGAAGCCGATAGGCATTTCAAATATAGGTGCCGATAGGCATTCCAGATATGGTTGCCGATAGGCATTTTAAATATAGGTGCTGATAGGCATTTCAGATGTAGTTTCCGATAGGCATTTCAAAAAAAGGTACCGATAGGCATTTCAGATATAGGTGCCGATAGGCATTTCAGATATAGTTGCCGATTGGCATTTTAAAAATATGTGCCGATAGGCATTTCAGATATAGAAGCCGATAGGCATTTCAAATATAGGTGCCGATAGGCATTCCGGATATGGTTGCCGATAGGCATTTCAAATATAGGTGCTCATAGGCATTTCAGATGAAGTTTCCGATAGGCATTTCATAAATAGGTGCCGATAGGCATTTCAGATATAGGTGCCGATAGGCATTCAGATATAGTTGCCGATAGCCATTTTAAAAATAGGTGCCGATAGGCATTTCAGATATAGAAGCCGATAGGCATTTCAAATATAGGTGCCGATAGGCATTCCAGATATGGTTGCCGATAGGCATTTTAAATATAGGTGCTGATAGGCATTTCAGATGTAGTTTCCGATAGGCATTTCAAAAATAGGTGCCGATAGGCATTTCAGATATAAGTGCCGATAGGCATTCCAGTTATGGTTGCCGATAGGCATTTCAAACATAGGTGCTGATAGGCATTTCAGATGTAGTTTCCGATAGGCATTTCAAAAATAGGTGCCGATAGGCATTTCAGATATAGGTGCCGATAGGCATTTTAGATATAGTTGCCGATAGTCATTTTAAAAATATGTGCCGATAGGCATTTCAGATATAGAAGCCGATAGGCATTTCAAATATAGGTGCCGATAGGCATTCCGGATATGGTTGCCGATAGGCATTTCAAATATAGGTGCTGATAGGCATTTCTGATGTAGTTTCCGATAGGCATTTTAAAAATAGGTGCTGATAGGCATTTCAGATATAGAAGCCGATAGGCATTTCAAATATAGGTGCCGATAGGCATTCCAGATATGGTTGCCGATAGGCATTTCAAATATAGGTGCTAATAGGCATTTCAGATGTAGTTTCCGATAGGCATTTCAAAAATAGGTGCCGATAGGCATTTCAGATATAGGTGCCGATAGGCATTTCAGATATAGTTGCCGATAGCCATTTTAAAAATAGGTGCCGATAGGCATTTCAGATATAGAAGCCGATAGGCATTTCAAATATAGGTGCCGATAGGCATTCCAGATATGGTTGCCGATAGGCATTTTAAATATAGGTGCTGATAGGCATTTCAGATGTAGTTTCCGATAGGCATTTCAAAAAAAGGTACCGATAGGCATTTCAGATATAGGTGCCGATAGGCATTTCAGATATAGTTGCGAATTGGCATTTTAAAAATAGGTGTCGGTAGGCATTTCAGATATAGAAGCCGATTGGCATTTCAAATATAAGTGCCGATGGGCATTCCAGTTATGGTTGCCGATAGGCATTTCAAATATAGGTGCTGATAGGCATTTCAGATGTAGTTTCCGATAGGCATTTCAAAAATTGGTGCCGATAGGCATTTCAGATATATGTGCCGATAGGCATTTCAGATATAGTTGCCGATTGGCATTTTAAAAATAGGTGTTGATAGGCATTTCAGATATAGAAGCCGATAGGTATTTCAAATATAGGTGTCGATAGGCATTTCAGATATGTTTGCCGATAGGCATTTCAAATATAGGTGCCGATAGGCATTTCAGATGTAGTTTCCGATAGGCATTTTAAAAATAGGTGCCGATAGGCATTTCAGATATAGGTGCCGATAGGCATTTCAGTTATAGTTGCCGATTAACATTTTAAAAACAGGTGTCGATAGGCATTTCAGATATAGAAGCCGATAGGCATTTCAAATATAGGTGCGGATAGGCATTCCAGATATGGTTGCCGATAGGCATTTCAAATATAGGTGCTGATAGGCATTCCAGATGTATTTTCCGATAGGCATTTCAAAAATTGGTGCCGATAGGCATTTCAGATATAGTTACCGATTGGCATTTTAAAAATAGGTGCCGATAGGCATTTCAGATATAGAAGCCCATAGGTATTTCAAATATAGGTGTCGATAGGCATTTCAGATATGGTTGACGATAGGCATTTCAAATATAGGTGCTGATAGGCATTTCAGATGTAGTTTCCGATAGGCATTTCAAAAATTGGTGCCGATTGGCATTTTAGATATAGGTGCCGATAGGTATTTCAGATATAGTTGCCGATTGGCATTTTAAAAATAGGTGCCGATAGGTATTTTAGATATAGAAGCCGATAGGTATTTCAAATATAGGTGTCGATAGGCCTTTCAGATATGGTTGCCGATAGGCATTTCAAATATAGGTGCTGATAGGCATTTCAGATGTAGTTTCCAATAGGCATTTCAAAAATTGGTGCCGATTGGCATTTCAGATATAGGTGCCGATAGGCATTTCAGATATAGTTGCCAATTGGCATTTTAAAAATAGGTGTCGATAGGCATTTCAAATATAGAAGCCGATAGGCATTTCAAATATAGGTGCCGATAGGCATTCCAGATATGGTTGTCGATAGGCATTTCAAATATAGGTGCTGATAGGCATTTCAGATGTAGTTTCCGATAGGCATTTCAAAAACTGGTGCCGATTGGCATTTTAGATATAGGTGCCGATAGGTATTTCAGATATAGTTGCCGATTGGCATTTTAAAAATAGGTGCCGATAGGCATTTCAGATATAGAAGCCGATAGGTATTTCAAATATAGGTGTCGATAGGCATTTCAGATATGGTTGCCGATAGGCATTTCAAATATAGGTGCTGATAGGCATTTCAGATGTAGTTTCCAATAGGCATTTCAAAAATTTGTGCCGATTGGCATTTCAGATATAGGTGCCGATAGGCATTTCAGATATAGTTGCCGATTAGCATTTCAAAAATAGGTGCCGATAGGCATTTCAGATATAGAAGCCGATAGGTATTTCAAATATAGGTGTTGATAGGCATTTCAGATATGGTTGCCGATAGGCATTTCAAATATAGGTGCTGATAGGCATTTCAGATGTAGTTTCCGATAGGCATTTCAAAAATAGGTGCCGATAGGCATTTCAGATATAGGTGCCGATAGGCATATCAGATATAGTTGCCGATAGGCATTTAAAATATAGGTGCCGATAGGCATTTCAAATATAGGTGTCGATAGGCATTTCAGATATAAATGCCGAAAGGCATTTCAGATATAGGTGCCGATAGGCATTTCTGATGTGGTTGCCGATAGGCATTTCAAATATAGGTGCTGATAGGCATTTCAGATGTAGTTTTCGATAGGCATTTCAAAAATAGGTGCCGATAAGCATTTCAGATATAGGTGCCGATAGGCACTTCAGATATAGTTGCCGATTGGCATTTTAAAGATAGGTGCCGCTAGGCATTTCAGATATAGAAGTCGATAGGCATTTCAAATATAGGTGCCGATAGGCATTCCAAATATGGTTGCCGATAGGCATTTCAAATATAGGTGCTGATAGGCATTTCAGTTGTAGTTTCCGATAGGCATTTCAAAAATAGGTGCCGATAGGCATTTCAGATATAGGTGCCGATAGGCGTTTCAGATATAGTTGCCGATTGGCATTTAAAAAATAGGTGCCGATAGGCATTTCAGATATAGAAGCCGATAGGCATTTCAAATATAGGTGCCGATAGGCATTCCGGATATGGTTGCCGATAGGAATTTTAAATATAGGTGCTGATAGGCATTTCAGATGTAGTTTCCGATAGGCATTTCAAAAATAGGTGCCGATAGGCATTTCAGATATAGGTGCCGATAGGCATTCAGATATAGTTGCCGATAGCCATTTTAAAAATAGGTGCCGATAGGCATTTCAGATATAGAAGCCGATAGGCATTTCAAATATAGGTGCCGATAGGCATTCCAGATATGGTTGCCGATAGGCATTTTAAATATAGGTGCTGATAGGCATTTCAGATGTAGTTTCCGATAGGCATTTCAAAAAAAGGTACCGATAGGCATTTCAGATATAGGTGCCGATAGGCATTTCAGATATAGTTGCGAATTGGCATTTTAAAAATAGGTGTCGGTAGGCATTTCAGATATAGAAGCCGATAGGAATTTCAAATATAGGTGCCGATAAGCATTCCAGATATGGTTGCCGATAGGCATTTCAAATATATGTGCTGAGAGGCATTTCAATTGTGGTTTCCGATAGGCATTTCAAATATTGGTGCCGATAGGCATTTCAGATATAGGTGCCGATAGGCATTTCTGATATAGGTGCCGATAGGCATTTCAGATATAGTTGCCGATTGGCATTTTAAAAATAGGTGTTGATAGGCATTTCAGATATAGAAGCCGATAGGTATTTCAAATATAGGTGTCGATAGGCATTTCAGATATGGTTGCCGATAGGCATTTCAAATATAGGTGCTGATAGGCATTTCAGGTGTTGTTTCCGATAGGCATTTTAAAAATAGGTGCCGATAGGCATTTCAGATATAGGTGCCGATAGGCATTTCAGATATAGTTGCCGATTGGCATTTTAAAAATAGGTGTCGATAGGCATTTCAGATATAGAAGCCGATAGGCATTTCAAGTATAGGTGCCGATAGGCATTCCAGATATGGTTGCCGATAGGCATTTCAAATATAGGTGCTGATAGGCATTCCAGATGTATTTTCCGATAGGCATTTCAAAAATTGGTGCCGATAGGCATTTCAGATATAGTTACCGATTGGCATTTTAAAAATAGGTGCCGATAGGCATTTCAGATATAGAAGCCGATAGGTATTTCAAATATAGGTGTCGATAGGCATTTCAGATATGGTTGACGATAGGCATTTCAAATATAGGTGCTGATAGGCATTTCAGATGTAGTTTCCGATAGGCATTTCAAAAATAGGTGCCGATAGGCATTTTAGATATATGTGCCGATAGGCATTTCAGATATAGTTGCCGATTGGCATTTTAAAAATAGGTGCCGACAGGCATTTCAGATATACAAGCCGATAGGCATTTCAAATATAGGTGCCGATAGGCATTCCAGATATGGTTGCCGATAGGCATTTCAAATAAAAGTGCTGATAGGCATTTCAGATGTAGTTACCGATAGGCATTTCAAAAATAGGTACCGATAGGCATTTTAGATATAGGTGCCGATAGGCATTTCAGATATAGTTGCCAATTGGCATTTTAAAAATAGGTGTCGATAGGCATTTCAGATATAGAAGCCGACAGGCATTTCAAATATAGGTGCCGATAGGCATTCCAGATATGGTTGTCGATAGGCATTTCAAATATAGGTGCTGATAGGCATTTCAGATGTAGTTTCCGATAGGCATTTCTAAAATTGGTGCCGATTGGCATTTTAGATATAAGTGCCGATAGGCATTTCGGATATGGTTGCCGATAGGCATTTCAAATATAGGTGCTGATAGGCATTTCAGATGTAGTTTCCGATAGGCATTTTAAAATTGGTGCCGATTGGCATTTCAGATATAGGTGCTGATAGGCATTTCAGATATAGTTGCCGATTGGCATTTCAAAAATAAGTGCCGTAAGGCATTTCAGATATAGAAGCCGATAGGTATTTCAAATATAGGTGTCGATAGGCATTTCAGATATAAGTGCCGATAGGCATTCCAGTTATGGTTGCCGATAGGCATTTCAAATATAGGTGCTGATAGGCATTTCAGATGAAGTTTCCGATAGGCATTTCAAAAATAGGTGCCGATAGGCATTTCAGATATAGGTGCCGATAGG
The DNA here is from genome assembly GCA_034508555.1 of Venustoraphidia nigricollis. Taxonomy (NCBI): domain Eukaryota; kingdom Metazoa; phylum Arthropoda; class Insecta; order Raphidioptera; family Raphidiidae; genus Venustoraphidia; species Venustoraphidia nigricollis. Next base: position 16,471 of record JAVRKA010000982.1, on the reverse strand, counting down.
CATTTTAGATATAGTTGCCGATAGCCAATTTAAAAATAGGTGCCGATAGGCATTTCAGATATAGAAGCCGATAGGCATTTCAAATATAGGTGCCGATAGGCATTCCAGATATGGTTGCCGATAGGCATTTCAAATATAGGTGCTGATAGGCATTTCAGAAATAGTTTCCGATAGGCATTTTAAAAATAGGTGCCGATAGGCATTTCAGATATAGAAGCCGATAGGCATTTCAAATATAGGTGCCGATAGGCATTCCAGATATGGTTGCCGATAGGCATTTCAAATATAGGTGCTGATAGGCATTTCAGATGTAGTTTCCGATAGGCATTTTAAAAATAGGTGCCGATAGGAATTTCAGTTATAGGTGCCGATAGGCATTTCAGATATAGGTGCCGATAGGCTTATCAGATATAGTTGCCGATAGGCATTTAAAATATAGGTGCCGATAGGCATTTCAAATATAGGTGTCGATAGGCATTTCAGATATAAATGCCGAAAGGCATTTCAGATATAGGTGCCGATAGGCATTTCTGATGTGGTTGCCGATAGGCATTTCAAATATAGGTGCTGATAGGCATTTCAGATGTAGTTTTCGATACGCATTTCAAAAATAGGTGCCGATAGGCATTATAGATATAGGTGCCGAAAGGCACTTCAGATATAGTTGCCGATTGGCATTTTAAAAATAGGTGCCGCTAGGCATTTTAGATATAGAAGCCGATAGGCATTTCAAATATAGGTGCCGATAGGCATTCCAAATATGGTTGCCGATAGGCATTTCAAATATAGGTGCTGATAGGCATTTCAGATGTAGTTTCCGATAGGCATTTCAAAAATAGGTACCGATAGGCATTTCAGATATAGGTGCCGATAGGCATTTCAGATATACTTGCCAATTGGCATTTTAAAAATAGGTGTCGGTAGGCATTTCAGATATAGAAGCTATTGGCATTTCAAATATAGGTGCCGATAGGCATTCCAGATATGGTTGCCGATAGGCATTTCAAATATAGGTGCTGATAGGCATTTCAGATGTAGTTTCCGATAGGCATTTCAAAAATTGGTGCCGATAGGCATTTCAGATATAGGTGCCGATAGGCATTTCAGATATAGTTGCCGATTGACATTTTAAAAATAGGTGTCGATAGGCATTTCAGATATAAATGCCGAAAGGCATTTCAGATATAGGTGCCGATAGGCATTTCTGATGTGGTTGCCGATAGGCATTTCAAATATAGGTGCTGATAGGCATTTCAAAAATAGGTGCCGATAGGCACTTCAGATATAGGTGCCGATAGGCACTTCAGATATAGTTGCCGATTGGCATTTTAAAAATAGGTGCCGCTAGGCATTTCAGATATAGAAGCCTATAGGCATTTCAAATATAGGTGCCGATAGGCATTCCAAATATAGTTGCCGATAGGCATTTCAAATATAGGTGCTGATAGGCATTTCAGTTGTAGATTCCGATAGGCATTTCAAAAATAGGTGCCGATAGGCATTTCAGATATAGGTGCCGATAGGCATTTCAGATATAGTTGCCGATTGGCATTTTAAAAATATGTGCCGATAGGCATTTCAGATATAGAAGCCGATAGGCATTTCAAATATAGGTGCCGATAGGCATTCCGGATATGGTTGCCGATAGGCATTTCAAATATAGGTGCTCATAGGCATTTCAGATGAAGTTTCCGATAGGCATTTCATAAATAGGTGCCGATAGGCATTTCAGATATAGGTGCCGAAAGGCATTCAGATATAGTTGCCGATAGCCATTTTAAAAATAGGTGCCGATAGGCATTTCAGATATAGAAGCCGATAGGCATTTCAAATATAGGTGCCGATAGGCATTCCAGATATGGTTGCCGATAGGCATTTTAAATATAGGTGCTGATAGGCATTTCAGATGTAGTTTCCGATAGGCATTTCAAAAAAAGGTACCGATAGGCATTTCAGATATAGGTGCCGATAGGCATTTCAGATATAGTTGCCGATTGGCATTTTAAAAATATGTGCCGATAGGCATTTCAGATATAGAAGCCGATAGGCATTTCAAATATAGGTGCCGATAGGCATTCCGGATATGGTTGCCGATAGGCATTTCAAATATAGGTGCTCATAGGCATTTCAGATGAAGTTTCCGATAGGCATTTCATAAATAGGTGCCGATAGGCATTTCAGATATAGGTGCCGATAGGCATTCAGATATAGTTGCCGATAGCCATTTTAAAAATAGGTGCCGATAGGCATTTCAGATATAGAAGCCGATAGGCATTTCAAATATAGGTGCCGATAGGCATTCCAGATATGGTTGCCGATAGGCATTTTAAATATAGGTGCTGATAGGCATTTCAGATGTAGTTTCCGATAGGCATTTCAAAAATAGGTGCCGATAGGCATTTCAGATATAAGTGCCGATAGGCATTCCAGTTATGGTTGCCGATAGGCATTTCAAACATAGGTGCTGATAGGCATTTCAGATGTAGTTTCCGATAGGCATTTCAAAAATAGGTGCCGATAGGCATTTCAGATATAGGTGCCGATAGGCATTTTAGATATAGTTGCCGATAGTCATTTTAAAAATATGTGCCGATAGGCATTTCAGATATAGAAGCCGATAGGCATTTCAAATATAGGTGCCGATAGGCATTCCGGATATGGTTGCCGATAGGCATTTCAAATATAGGTGCTGATAGGCATTTCTGATGTAGTTTCCGATAGGCATTTTAAAAATAGGTGCTGATAGGCATTTCAGATATAGAAGCCGATAGGCATTTCAAATATAGGTGCCGATAGGCATTCCAGATATGGTTGCCGATAGGCATTTCAAATATAGGTGCTAATAGGCATTTCAGATGTAGTTTCCGATAGGCATTTCAAAAATAGGTGCCGATAGGCATTTCAGATATAGGTGCCGATAGGCATTTCAGATATAGTTGCCGATAGCCATTTTAAAAATAGGTGCCGATAGGCATTTCAGATATAGAAGCCGATAGGCATTTCAAATATAGGTGCCGATAGGCATTCCAGATATGGTTGCCGATAGGCATTTTAAATATAGGTGCTGATAGGCATTTCAGATGTAGTTTCCGATAGGCATTTCAAAAAAAGGTACCGATAGGCATTTCAGATATAGGTGCCGATAGGCATTTCAGATATAGTTGCGAATTGGCATTTTAAAAATAGGTGTCGGTAGGCATTTCAGATATAGAAGCCGATTGGCATTTCAAATATAAGTGCCGATGGGCATTCCAGTTATGGTTGCCGATAGGCATTTCAAATATAGGTGCTGATAGGCATTTCAGATGTAGTTTCCGATAGGCATTTCAAAAATTGGTGCCGATAGGCATTTCAGATATAGGTGCCGATAGGCATTTCAGATATAGTTGCCGATTGGCATTTTAAAAATAGGTGTTGATAGGCATTTCAGATATAGAAGCCGATAGGTATTTCAAATATAGGTGTCGATAGGCATTTCAGATATGTTTGCCGATAGGCATTTCAAATATAGGTGCCGATAGGCATTTCAGATGTAGTTTCCGATAGGCATTTTAAAAATAGGTGCCGATAGGCATTTCAGATATAGGTGCCGATAGGCATTTCAGTTATAGTTGCCGATTAACATTTTAAAAACAGGTGTCGATAGGCATTTCAGATATAGAAGCCGATAGGCATTTCAAATATAGGTGCGGATAGGCATTCCAGATATGGTTGCCGATAGGCATTTCAAATATAGGTGCTGATAGGCATTCCAGATGTATTTTCCGATAGGCATTTCAAAAATTGGTGCCGATAGGCATTTCAGATATAGTTACCGATTGGCATTTTAAAAATAGGTGCCGATAGGCATTTCAGATATAGAAGCCCATAGGTATTTCAAATATAGGTGTCGATAGGCATTTCAGATATGGTTGACGATAGGCATTTCAAATATAGGTGCTGATAGGCATTTCAGATGTAGTTTCCGATAGGCATTTCAAAAATTGGTGCCGATTGGCATTTTAGATATAGGTGCCGATAGGTATTTCAGATATAGTTGCCGATTGGCATTTTAAAAATAGGTGCCGATAGGTATTTTAGATATAGAAGCCGATAGGTATTTCAAATATAGGTGTCGATAGGCATTTCAGATATGGTTGCCGATAGGCATTTCAAATATAGGTGCTGATAGGCATTTCAGATGTAGTTTCCAATAGGCATTTCAAAAATTGGTGCCGATTGGCATTTCAGATATAGGTGCCGATAGGCATTTCAGATATAGTTGCCAATTGGCATTTTAAAAATAGGTGTCGATAGGCATTTCAAATATAGAAGCCGATAGGCATTTCAAATATAGGTGCCGATAGGCATTCCAGATATGGTTGTCGATAGGCATTTCAAATATAGGTGCTGATAGGCATTTCAGATGTAGTTTCCGATAGGCATTTCAAAAACTGGTGCCGATTGGCATTTTAGATATAGGTGCCGATAGGTATTTCAGATATAGTTGCCGATTGGCATTTTAAAAATAGGTGCCGATAGGCATTTCAGATATAGAAGCCGATAGGTATTTCAAATATAGGTGTCGATAGGCATTTCAGATATGGTTGCCGATAGGCATTTCAAATATAGGTGCTGATAGGCATTTCAGATGTAGTTTCCAATAGGCATTTCAAAAATTTGTGCCGATTGGCATTTCAGATATAGGTGCCGATAGGCATTTCAGATATAGTTGCCGATTAGCATTTCAAAAATAGGTGCCGATAGGCATTTCAGATATAGAAGCCGATAGGTATTTCAAATATAGGTGTTGATAGGCATTTCAGATATGGTTGCCGATAGGCATTTCAAATATAGGTGCTGATAGGCATTTCAGATGTAGTTTCCGATAGGCATTTCAAAAATAGGTGCCGATAGGCATTTCAGATATAGGTGCCGATAGGCATATCAGATATAGTTGCCGATAGGCATTTAAAATATAGGTGCCGATAGGCATTTCAAATATAGGTGTCGATAGGCATTTCAGATATAAATGCCGAAAGGCATTTCAGATATAGGTGCCGATAGGCATTTCTGATGTGGTTGCCGATAGGCATTTCAAATATAGGTGCTGATAGGCATTTCAGATGTAGTTTTCGATAGGCATTTCAAAAATAGGTGCCGATAAGCATTTCAGATATAGGTGCCGATAGGCACTTCAGATATAGTTGCCGATTGGCATTTTAAAGATAGGTGCCGCTAGGCATTTCAGATATAGAAGTCGATAGGCATTTCAAATATAGGTGCCGATAGGCATTCCAAATATGGTTGCCGATAGGCATTTCAAATATAGGTGCTGATAGGCATTTCAGTTGTAGTTTCCGATAGGCATTTCAAAAATAGGTGCCGATAGGCATTTCAGATATAGGTGCCGATAGGCGTTTCAGATATAGTTGCCGATTGGCATTTAAAAAATAGGTGCCGATAGGCATTTCAGATATAGAAGCCGATAGGCATTTCAAATATAGGTGCCGATAGGCATTCCGGATATGGTTGCCGATAGGAATTTTAAATATAGGTGCTGATAGGCATTTCAGATGTAGTTTCCGATAGGCATTTCAAAAATAGGTGCCGATAGGCATTTCAGATATAGGTGCCGATAGGCATTCAGATATAGTTGCCGATAGCCATTTTAAAAATAGGTGCCGATAGGCATTTCAGATATAGAAGCCGATAGGCATTTCAAATATAGGTGCCGATAGGCATTCCAGATATGGTTGCCGATAGGCATTTTAAATATAGGTGCTGATAGGCATTTCAGATGTAGTTTCCGATAGGCATTTCAAAAAAAGGTACCGATAGGCATTTCAGATATAGGTGCCGATAGGCATTTCAGATATAGTTGCGAATTGGCATTTTAAAAATAGGTGTCGGTAGGCATTTCAGATATAGAAGCCGATAGGAATTTCAAATATAGGTGCCGATAAGCATTCCAGATATGGTTGCCGATAGGCATTTCAAATATATGTGCTGAGAGGCATTTCAATTGTGGTTTCCGATAGGCATTTCAAATATTGGTGCCGATAGGCATTTCAGATATAGGTGCCGATAGGCATTTCTGATATAGGTGCCGATAGGCATTTCAGATATAGTTGCCGATTGGCATTTTAAAAATAGGTGTTGATAGGCATTTCAGATATAGAAGCCGATAGGTATTTCAAATATAGGTGTCGATAGGCATTTCAGATATGGTTGCCGATAGGCATTTCAAATATAGGTGCTGATAGGCATTTCAGGTGTTGTTTCCGATAGGCATTTTAAAAATAGGTGCCGATAGGCATTTCAGATATAGGTGCCGATAGGCATTTCAGATATAGTTGCCGATTGGCATTTTAAAAATAGGTGTCGATAGGCATTTCAGATATAGAAGCCGATAGGCATTTCAAGTATAGGTGCCGATAGGCATTCCAGATATGGTTGCCGATAGGCATTTCAAATATAGGTGCTGATAGGCATTCCAGATGTATTTTCCGATAGGCATTTCAAAAATTGGTGCCGATAGGCATTTCAGATATAGTTACCGATTGGCATTTTAAAAATAGGTGCCGATAGGCATTTCAGATATAGAAGCCGATAGGTATTTCAAATATAGGTGTCGATAGGCATTTCAGATATGGTTGACGATAGGCATTTCAAATATAGGTGCTGATAGGCATTTCAGATGTAGTTTCCGATAGGCATTTCAAAAATAGGTGCCGATAGGCATTTTAGATATATGTGCCGATAGGCATTTCAGATATAGTTGCCGATTGGCATTTTAAAAATAGGTGCCGACAGGCATTTCAGATATACAAGCCGATAGGCATTTCAAATATAGGTGCCGATAGGCATTCCAGATATGGTTGCCGATAGGCATTTCAAATAAAAGTGCTGATAGGCATTTCAGATGTAGTTTCCGATAGGCATTTCAAAAATAGGTACCGATAGGCATTTTAGATATAGGTGCCGATAGGCATTTCAGATATAGTTGCCAATTGGCATTTTAAAAATAGGTGTCGATAGGCATTTCAGATATAGAAGCCGACAGGCATTTCAAATATAGGTGCCGATAGGCATTCCAGATATGGTTGTCGATAGGCATTTCAAATATAGGTGCTGATAGGCATTTCAGATGTAGTTTCCGATAGGCATTTCTAAAATTGGTGCCGATTGGCATTTTAGATATAAGTGCCGATAGGCATTTCGGATATGGTTGCCGATAGGCATTTCAAATATAGGTGCTGATAGGCATTTCAGATGTAGTTTCCGATAGGCATTTTAAAATTGGTGCCGATTGGCATTTCAGATATAGGTGCTGATAGGCATTTCAGATATAGTTGCCGATTGGCATTTCAAAAATAAGTGCCGTAAGGCATTTCAGATATAGAAGCCGATAGGTATTTCAAATATAGGTGTCGATAGGCATTTCAGATATAAGTGCCGATAGGCATTCCAGTTATGGTTGCCGATAGGCATTTCAAATATAGGTGCTGATAGGCATTTCAGATGAAGTTTCCGATAGGCATTTCAAAAATAGGTGCCGATAGGCATTTCAGATATAGGTGCCGATAGGCATTTTAGATATAGTTGCCGATAGCCAATTTAAAAATAGGTGCCGATAGGCATTTCAGATATAGAAGCCGATAGGCATTTCAAATATAGGTGCCGATAGGCATTCCAGATATGGTTGCCGATAGGCATTTCAAATATAGGTGCTGATAGGCATTTCAGAAATAGTTTCCGATAGGCATTTTAAAAATAGGTGCCGATAGGCATTTCAGATATAGAAGCCGATAGGCATTTCAAATATAGGTGCCGATAGGCATTCCAGATATGGTTGCCGATAGGCATTTCAAATATAGGTGCTGATAGGCATTTCAGATGTAGTTTCCGATAGGCATTTTAAAAATAGGTGCCGATAGGAATTTCAGTTATAGGTGCCGATAGGCATTTCAGATATAGTTGCCGATAGCCATTTTAAAAACAGGTGCCGATAGGCATTTCAGATATAGAAGCCGATAGGCATTTCAAATATAGGTGCCGATAGGCATTCCAGATATGGTTGCCGATAGGCATTTTAAATATAGGTGCTGATAGGCATTTCAGATGTAGTTTCCGATAGGCATTTCAAAAATAGGTACCGATAGGCATTTCAGATATAGGTGCCGATAGGCATTTCAGATATAGTTGCCAATTGGCATTTTAAAAATAGGTGTCGGTAGGCATTTCAGATATAGAAGCCGATTGGCATTTCAAATATAGGTGCCGATAGGCATTCCAGATATGGCTGCTGATAGGCATTTTAAATATAGGTGCTGATAGGCATTTCAGATGTAGTTTCCGATAGGCATTTCAAAAACTGGTGCCGATTGGCATTTTAGATATAGTTGCCGATTGGCATTTTAAAAATAGGTGTCGATAGGCATTTCAGATATAGAAGCCGATAGGCATTTCAGATATAGTTGCCGATTGCATTTTAAAAATAGGTGCCAATAGGCATTTCAGATATAGAAGCCGATAGGTATTTCAAATATAGGTGTCGATAGGCATTTCAGATATGGTTGCCGATAGGCATTTCAAATATAGGTGCTGATAGGCATTTCAGATGTAGTTTCCGATAGGCATTAAAAAATTGGTGCCGATTGGCATTTCAGATATAGGTGCCGATAGGCATTTCAGATATAGTTGCCGATTGGCATTTTAAAAATAGGTGCCGATAGGCATTTCAGATATAGAAGCCGATAGGTATTTCAAATATAGGTGTCGATAGGCATTTCAGATATGGTTGCCGATAGGCATTTCAAATATAGGTGCTGATAGGCATTTCAGATGTAGTTTCCGATAGGCATTTCAAAAATAGGTGCCGATAGGCATTTAAGATATAGGTGCCGATAGGCATATCAGATATAGTTGCCGATAGGCATTTAAAATATAGGTGCCGATAGGCATTTCAAATATAGGTGTCGATAGGCATTTCAGATAAAAATGCCGAAAGGCATTTCAGATATAGGTGCCGATAGGCATTTCTGATGTGGTTGCCGATAGGCATTTCAAATATAGGTGCTGATAGGCATTTCAGATGTAGTTTTCGATAGGCATTTCAAAAATAGGTGCCGATAGGCATTTTAGATATAGGTGCTGATAGGCACTTCAGATATAGTTGCCGATTGGCATTTTAAAAATAGGTGCCGCTAGGCATTTTAGATATAGAAGCCGATAGGCATTTCAAATATAGGTGCCGATAGGCATTCCAAATATGGTTGCCGATAGGCATTTCAAATATAGGTGCTGATAGGCATTTCAGATGTAGTTTCCGATAGGCATTTCAAAAATAGGTGCCGATAGGCATTTCAGATATAGGTGCCGATAGGCATTTCAGATATAGTTGCCGATAGCCATTTTAAAAATAGGTGCCGATAGGCATTTCAGATATAGAAGCCGATAGGCATTTCAAATATAAGTGCCGATAGGCATTCCAGATATGGTTGCCGATAGGCATTTCAAATATAGGTGCTGATAGGCATTTCAGATGTAGTTTCCGATAGGCATTTCAAAAATAGGTGCCGATAGGCATTTCAGATATAGGTGCCGATAGGCATTTCAGATATAGTTGCCGATAGCCATTTTAAAAATAGGTGCCGATAGGCATTTCTGATATAAAAGCCGATAAGCATTTCAAATATAGGTGCCGATAGGCATTCCAGATATGGTTGCCGATAGGCATTTCAAATATAGGTGCTGATAGACATTTCAGATGTAGTTTCCGATAGGCATTTTAAAAATAGGTGCCGATAGGCATTTCAGATATAGAAGCCGATAGGCATTTCAAATATAGGTCCCGATAGGCATTCCAGATATGGTTGCCGATAGGCATTTTAAATATAGGTGCTGATAGGCATTTCAGATGTAGTTTCCGATAGGCATTTCAAAAATAGGTGCCGATAGGCATTTCAAATATAGGTGCCGATAGGCATTTCAGATATAGTTGCCGATAGCCATTTTGAAAATAGGTGCCGATAGGCATTTAAGATATAGAAGCCGATAGGCATTTCAAATATAGGTGCCGATAGGCATTCCAGATATGGTTGCCGATAGGCATTTTAAATATAGGTGCTGATAGGCATTTCAGATGTAGTTTCCGATAGGCATTTCAAAAATAGGTGCCGATAGGCATTTCAGATATAGGTGCCGATAGGCATTCCAGATATGGTTGCCGATAAGCATTTTAAATATAGGTGCTGATAGGCAGTTCAGATGTAGTTTCCGATAGGCATTTCAAAAATAGGTGCCGATAGGCATTTCAGATATAGGTGCCGATAGGCATTTCAGATATAGTTGCCGATAGCCATTTCAAAATAGGTGCCGATAGGCATTTCAGATATAGAAGCCGATAGGCATTTCAAATATAGGTGCCGATAGGCATTCCAGATATGGTTGCCGATAGGCATTTCAAATATAGGTGCTGATAGGCATTTCAGATGTAGTTTTTGATAGGCATTTCAAAAATAGGTGCCGATAGGCATTTTAGATATAGGTGCCGATAGGCACTTCAGATATAGTTGCCGATTGGCATTTTAAAAATAGGTGCCGCTAGGCATTTTAGATATAGAAGACGATAGGCATTTCAAGTATAAGTGCCGATAGGCATTCCAAATATGGTTGCCGATAGGCATTTCAAATATAGGTGCTGATAGGCATTTCAGATGTAGTTTCCGATAGGCATTCCAAAAATAGGTGCCGATAGGCATTTTAGATATAGGTGCCGATAGGCATTTCAGATATAGTTGCCGATAGCCATTTTAAAAATAGGTGCCGATAGGCATTTCAGATATAGAAGCCGATAGGCATTTCAAATATAGGTGCCGATAGGCATTCCAGATATGGTTGCCGATAGGCATTTCAAATATAGGTGCTGATAGGCATTTCAGATGTAGTTTCCGATAGGCATTTCAAAAATAGGTGCCGATAGGCATTTCAGATATAGATGCCGATAGGCATTTCAGATATAGTTGCCAATTGGCATTTTAAAAATAGGTGTCGGTAGGCATTTCAGATATAGAAGCCAATTGGCATTTCAAATATAGGTGCAGATAGGCATTCCAAATATGGTTGCCGATAGGCATTTCAAATATAGGTGCTGATAGGCATTTCAGTTGTAGATTCCGATAGGCATTTCAAAAATAGGTGCCGATAGGCATTTCAGATATAGGTGCCGATAGGCATTTCAGATATAGTTGCCGATAGGCATTTTAAAAATATGTGCCGATAGGCATTTCAGATATAGAAGCCGATAGGCATTTCAAATATAGGTGCCGATGGGCATTCCGGATATGGTTGCCGATAGGCATTTCAAATATAGGTGCTGATAGGCATTTCAGATGAAGTTTCCGATAGGCATTTCATAAATAGGTGCCGATAGGCATTTCAGATATAGGTGCCGATAGGCATTCAGATATAGTTGCCGATAGCCATTTTAAAAATAGGTGCCGATAGGCATTTCAGATATAGAAGCCGATAGGCATTTCAAATATAGGTGCCGATAGGCATTCCAGATATGGTTGCCGATAGGCATTTCAAATATAGGTGCTGATAGGCATTTCAGATGTAGTTTCCGATAGGCATTTCAAAAATAGGTGCCGATAGGCATTTCAGATATAAGTGCCGATAGGCATTCCAGTTATGGTTGCCGATAGGCATTTCAAACATAGGTGCTGATAGGCATTTCAGATGTAGTTTCCGATAGTCATTTCAAAAATAGGTGCCGATAGGCATTTCAGATATAGGTGCCGATAGGCATTTTAGATATAGTTGCCGATAGTCATTTTAAAAATATGTGCCGATAGGCATTTCAGATATAGAAGCCGATAGGCATTTCAAATATAGGTGCCGATAGGCATTCCGGATATGGTTGCCGATAGGCATTTCAAATATAGGTGCTGATAGGCATTTCAGATGTAGTTTTCGATAGGCATTTTAAAAATAGGTGCCGATAGGCATTTCAGATATAGAAGCCGATAGGCATTTCAAATATAGGTGCCGATAGGCATTCCAGATATGGTTGCCGATAGGCATTTCAAATATAGGTGCTGATAGGCATTTCAGATGTAGTTTCCGATAGGCATTTCAAAAATAGGTGCCGATAGGCATTTCAGATATAGGTGCCGATAGGCATTTCAGATATAGTTGCCGATAGCCATTTTAAAAACAGGTGCCGATAGGCATTTCAGATATAGAAGCCGATAGGCATTTTAAATATAGGTGCCGATAGGCATTCCAGATATGGTTGCCGATAGGCATTTTAAATATAGGTGCTGATAGGCATTTCAGATGTAGTTTCCGATAGGCATTTCAAAAATAGGTACCGATAGGCATTTCAGATATAGAAGCCGATAGGTATTTCAAATATAGGAGTCGATAGGCATTTCAGATATGGTTGCCGATAGGCATTTCAAATATAGGTGCTGATAGGCATTTCAGATGTAGTTTCCGATAGGCATTAAAAAATTGGTGCCGATTGGCACTTTTAGATATAGGTGCCGATAGGAATTTCAGATATAGTTGCCGATTGGCATTTTTAAAATAGGTGCCGATAGGCATTTCAGATATAGAAGCCGATAGGTATTTCAAATATAGGTGTCGATAAGCATTTCAGATATGGTTGCCGATAGGCATTTCAAATATAGGTGCTGATAGGCATTTCAGATGTAGTTTCCAAAAGGCATTTCAAAAATAGGTGCCGATAGGCATTTCAGATATAGGTGCCGATAGGCATTTCAGATATAGTTGCCGATTGGCATTTTAAAAATAGGTGCCGATAGGCATTTCAGATATAGTTGGCGATAGCCATTTTAAAAACAGGTGCCGATAGGCATTTCAGATATAGAAGCCGATAGGCATTTCAAATATAGGTGCCGATAGGCATTCCAGATATGGTTGCCGATAGGCATTTTAAATATAGGTGCTGATAGGCATTTCAGTTGTAGTTTCCTATAGGCATTTCAAAAATAGGTACCGATAGGCATTTCAGATATAGAAGCCGATAGGTATTTCAAATATAGGTGTCGATAAGCATTTCAGATATGGTTGCCGATAGGCATTTCAAATATAGGTGCTGATAGGCATTTCAGATGTAGTTTCCCATAGGCATTAAAAAATTGGTGCCGATTGGCATTTCAGATATAGGTGCCGATAGGCATTTCAGATATAGTTGCCGATTGGCATTTTAAAAATAGGTGCCGATAGGCATTTCAGATATAGAAGCCGATAGGTATTTCAAATATAGGTGTCGATAGGCATTTCAGATATGGTTGCCGATAGGCATTTCAAATATATGTGCTGATAGGCATTTCAGATGTAGTTTCCAAAAGGCATTTCAAAAATAGGTGCCGATAGGCATTTCAGATATAGGTGCCGATAGGCATTTCAGATATAGTTGCCGATTAGCATTTTCAAAATAGGTGCCGATAGGCATTTTAGATGTAGTTTCCGATAGGCATTTCAAAAATAGGTGCCGATAGGCATTTCAAAAATAGGTGCCGATAGGCATTTCAGATATAGGTGCCGATAGGCTTATCAGATATAGTTGCCGATAGGCATTTAAAATATAGGTGCCGATAGGCATTTCAAATATAGGTGTCGATAGGCATTTCAGATATAAATGCCGAAAGGCATTTCAGATATAGGTGCCGATAGGCATTTCTGATGTGGTTGCCGATAGGCATTTCAAATATAGGTGCTGATAGGCATTTCAGATGTAGTTTTCGATACGCATTTCAAAAATAGGTGCCGATAGGCATTATAGATATAGGTGCCGAAAGGCACTTCAGATATAGTTGCCGATTGGCATTTTAAAAATAGGTGCCGCTAGGCATTTTAGATATAGAAGCCGATAGGCATTTCAAATATAGGTGCCGATAGGCATTCCAAATATGGTTGCCGATAGGCATTTCAAATATAGGTGCTGATAGGCATTTCAGATGTAGTTTCCGATAGGCATTTCAAAAATAGGTACCGATAGGCATTTCAGATATAGGTGCCGATAGGCATTTCAGATATACTTGCCAATTGGCATTTTAAAAATAGGTGTCGGTAGGCATTTCAGATATAGAAGCTATTGGCATTTCAAATATAGGTGCCGATAGGCATTCCAGATATGGTTGCCGATAGGCATTTCAAATATAGGTGCTGATAGGCATTTCAGATGTAGTTTCCGATAGGCATTTCAAAAATTGGTGCCGATAGGCATTTCAGATATAGGTGCCGATAGGCATTTCAGATATAGTTGCCGATTGACATTTTAAAAATAGGTGTCGATAGGCATTTCAGATATAAATGCCGAAAGGCATTTCAGATATAGGTGCCGATAGGCATTTCTGATGTGGTTGCCGATAGGCATTTCAAATATAGGTGCTGATAGGCATTTCAAAAATAGGTGCCGATAGGCACTTCAGATATAGGTGCCGATAGGCACTTCAGATATAGTTGCCGATTGGCATTTTAAAAATAGGTGCCGCTAGGCATTTCAGATATAGAAGCCTATAGGCATTTCAAATATAGGTGCCGATAGGCATTCCAAATATAGTTGCCGATAGGCATTTCAAATATAGGTGCTGATAGGCATTTCAGTTGTAGATTCCGATAGGCATTTCAAAAATAGGTGCCGATAGGCATTTCAGATATAGGTGCCGATAGGCATTTCAGATATAGTTGCCGATTGGCATTTTAAAAATATGTGCCGATAGGCATTTCAGATATAGAAGCCGATAGGCATTTCAAATATAGGTGCCGATAGGCATTCCGGATATGGTTGCCGATAGGCATTTCAAATATAGGTGCTCATAGGCATTTCAGATGAAGTTTCCGATAGGCATTTCATAAATAGGTGCCGATAGGCATTTCAGATATAGGTGCCGATAGGCATTCAGATATAGTTGCCGATAGCCATTTTAAAAATAGGTGCCGATAGGCATTTCAGATATAGAAGCCGATAGGCATTTCAAATATAGGTGCCGATAGGCATTCCAGATATGGTTGCCGATAGGCATTTTAAATATAGGTGCTGATAGGCATTTCAGATGTAGTTTCCGATAGGCATTTCAAAAATAGGTGCCGATAGGCATTTCAGATATAAGTGCCGATAGGCATTCCAGTTATGGTTGCCGATAGGCATTTCAAACATAGGTGCTGATAGGCATTTCAGATGTAGTTTCCGATAGGCATTTCAAAAATAGGTGCCGATAGGCATTTCAGATATAGGTGCCGATAGGCATTTTAGATATAGTTGCCGATAGTCATTTTAAAAATATGTGCCGATAGGCATTTCAGATATAGAAGCCGATAGGCATTTCAAATATAGGTGCCGATAGGCATTCCGGATATGGTTGCCGATAGGCATTTCAAATATAGGTGCTGATAGGCATTTCTGATGTAGTTTCCGATAGGCATTTTAAAAATAGGTGCTGATAGGCATTTCAGATATAGAAGCCGATAGGCATTTCAAATATAGGTGCCGATAGGCATTCCAGATATGGTTGCCGATAGGCATTTCAAATATAGGTGCTAATAGGCATTTCAGATGTAGTTTCCGATAGGCATTTCAAAAATAGGTGCCGATAGGCATTTCAGATATAGGTGCCGATAGGCATTTCAGATATAGTTGCCGATAGCCATTTTAAAAATAGGTGCCGATAGGCATTTCAGATATAGAAGCCGATAGGCATTTCAAATATAGGTGCCGATAGGCATTCCAGATATGGTTGCCGATAGGCATTTTAAATATAGGTGCTGATAGGCATTTCAGATGTAGTTTCCGATAGGCATTTCAAAAAAAGGTACCGATAGGCATTTCAGATATAGGTGCCGATAGGCATTTCAGATATAGTTGCGAATTGGCATTTTAAAAATAGGTGTCGGTAGGCATTTCAGATATAGAAGCCGATTGGCATTTCAAATATAAGTGCCGATGGGCATTCCAGATATGGTTGCCGATAGGCATTTCAAATATAGGTGCTGATAGGCATTTCAGATGTAGTTTCCGATAGGCATTTCAAAAATTGGTGCCGATAGGCATTTCAGATATAGGTGCCGATAGGCATTTCAGATATAGTTGCCGATTGGCATTTTAAAAATAGGTGTTGATAGGCATTTCAGATATAGAAGCCGATAGGTATTTCAAATATAGGTGTCGATAGGCATTTCAGATATGTTTGCCGATAGGCATTTCAAATATAGGTGCCGATAGGCATTTCAGATGTAGTTTCCGATAGGCATTTTAAAAATAGGTGCCGATAGGCATTTCAGATATAGGTGCCGATAGGCATTTCAGTTATAGTTGCCGATTGGCATTTTAAAAACAGGTGTCGATAGGCATTTCAGATATAGAAGCCGATAAGCATTTCAAATATAGGTGCGGATAGGCATTCCAGATATGTTTGCCGATAGGCATTTCAAATATAGGTGCTGATAGGCATTCCAG
>JAVRKA010000981.1:0-34817 GCA_034508555.1 Venustoraphidia nigricollis | reverse complement strand
GTCGATAGGCATTTCAGATATAGGTGTCGATAGGCATTTCAGATATAGGTGTCGATAGGCATTTCAGATATAGGTGTCGATAGGCATTTCAGATATATGTGTCGATAGGCATTTCAGATATAGGTGCCGATAGGCATTTCAGATATAGTTGCCGATTGGCATTTTAAAAATAGGTGCCGATAGGCATTTCAGATATAGAAGCCGATAGGCATTTTAAATATAGGTGCCGATAGGCATTCCAGATATGGTTGCCGATAGGCATTTCAAATATAGGTGCTGATAGGCATTTCAGATGTAGTTTCCGATAGGCATTTCAAAAATAGGTGTCGATAGGCATTTCAGATATAGGTGTCGATAGGCATTTCAGATATAGGTGACGATAGGCATTTCAGATATAGGTGTCGATAGGCATTTCAGATATAGGTGTCGATAGGCATTTCAGATATAGGTGTCGATAGGCATTTCAGATATAGGTGTCGATAGGCATTTCAGATATAGGTGTCGATAGGCATTTCAGATATAGGTGCCGATAGGCATTTCAGATATAGGTGTCGATAGGCATTTCAGATATAGGTGTCGATAGGCATTTCAGATATAGGCGTCGATAGGCATTTCAGATATAGGTGTCGATAGGCATTTCAGATATAGGTGTCGATAGGCATTTCAGATATAGGTGCCGATAGGCATTCCAGATATGGTTGCCGATAGGCATTTCAAATATAGGTGCTGTTAGGCATTTCAGATGTAGTTTCCGATAGGCATTTCAAAAATAGGTGTCGATGGGCATTTCAGATATAGGTGTCGATAGGCATTTCAGATATAGGTGTCGATAGGCATTTCAGATATAGGTGTCGATAGGCATTTCAGATATGTGTCGATAGGCATTTCAGATATAGGTGTCGATAGGCATTTCAGATATAGGTGTCGATAGGCATTTCAGATATAGGTGTCGATAGTCATTACAGATATAGGTGTCGATAGGCATTTCAGATATAGGTGCCGATAGGCATTTCAGATATAGTTGCCGATTGGCATTTTAAAAATAGGTGCCGATAGGCATTTCAGATATAGAAGCCGATAGGCATTTCAAATATAGGTGCCGACAGGCATTCCAGATATGGTTGCCGATAGGCATTTCAAATATAGGTGCTGATAGGCATTTCAGATGTAGTTTCCGATAGGCATTTCAAAAATAGGTGTCGATAGGCATTTCAGATATAGGTGTCGATAGGCATGTCAGATATAGGTGTGTATAGGCATTTCAGATATAGGTGTCGATAGGCATTTCAGATACAGGTGTCGATAGGCATTTCAGATATAGGTGCCGATAGGCATTTCAGATATAGTTGCCGATTAGCATTTTAAAAATAGGTGCCGATAGGCATTTCAGATATAGAAGCCGATAGGCATTTCAAATATAGGTGCCGATAGGCATTCCAGTTATGGTTGCCGATAGGCATTTCAAATATAGGTGCTGATAGGCATTTAAGATGTAGTTTCCGATAGGCATTTCAAAAATTGATGCCGATAGGCATTTCAGATATAGGTGCCGATAGGCATTTCAGATATAGTTGCCGATTGGCATTTTAAAAACAGGTGCCGATAGGCATTTCAGATATAGAGGCCGATAGGTATTTCAAATATAGGTGTCGATAGGCATTATAGATACGGTTGCCGATAGGCATTTCAAATATAGGAGCAGATAGGTATTTCAGATGTAGTTTCCGAAAGGCATTTCAAAAATAGGTGCCGATAGGCATTTCAGATATAGGTGCCGATAGGCATTTCTGATATAGTTGCTGATTGGCATTTTAAAAATAGGTGCCGATAGGCATTTCAGATATAGAAGCCGATAGGCATTTTAAATATAGGTGCCGATAGGCATTCCAGATATGGTTGCCGATAGGCATTTCAAATATAAGTGCTGATAGGCATTTCAGATGTAGTTTCCGATAGGCATTTCAAAAATAGGTACCGATAGGCATTTCAGATATAGGTGCCGATAGTCATTTCAGATATAGTTGCCAATTGGCATTTTAAAAATAGGTGTCGATAGGCATTTCAGATATAGAAGCCGATAGGCATTTCAAATATAGGTGCCGATAGGCATTCCAGATATGGTTGCCGATAGGCATTTCAAATATAGGTGCTGATAGGCATTTCAGATGTAGTTTCCGATAGGCATTTCAAAAATAGGTACCGATAGGCATTTCAGATATAGGTGCCGATAGGCATTTCAGATATATTTGCCGATTGGCATTTTAAAAAAAGGTGCCGATAGGCATTTCAGATATAGAAGCCGATAGGTATTTCAAATATAGGTGTCGATAGGCATTTCAGATATGGTTGCCGATAGGCATTTCAAATTTAGGTGCTGATAGGCATTTCAGATGCAGTTTCCGATAGGCATTTCAAAAATAGGTGCCGATAGGCATTTCACATATAGGTGCCGATAGGCATTTCAGATATAGTTGCCGATTGCCATTTTAAAAATAGGTGCCGATAGACATTTCAGATATAGAAGCCGATAGGCATTTCAAATATAGGTGCCGATAGGCATTCCAGATATGGTTGCCGATAGGCATTTCAAATATAGGTGCTGATAGGCATTTCAGATGTAGTTTCCGATAGGCATTTCAAAAATAGGCGCCGATAGGCATTTCAGATGTAGGTGCCGATAGGCATTTCAGATATAGTTGCCGATTGCCATTTTAAAAATAGGTGCCGATAGGCATTTCAGATATAGAAGCCGAGAGGCATTTCAAATATAGGTGCCGATAGGCATTCCAGATATGGTTGCCGATAGGCATTTCAAATATAGGTGCTGATAGGCATTTCAGATGTAGTTTCCGATTGGCATTTCAAAAAAAGGTGCCGATAAGCATTTCAGATATAGGTGCCGATAGGCATTTCAGATATAGTTGCCAATTGGCATTTTAAAAATAGGTGCCGATAAGCATTTCAGATATAGAAGCCGATAGGCATTTCAAGTATAGGTGGCGATAGGCATTCAAGATATGGTTGCCGATAGGCATTTCAAATATAGGTGCTGATAGGCATTTTAGATGTAGTTTCCGATAGGCATTTCAAAAATTGATGCCGATAGGCATTTAAGATATAGGTGCCGATAGGCATTTCAGATATAGTTGCCGATTGGCATTTTAAAAATAGGTGCCGATAGGCATTTCAGATATAGAAGCCGATAGGTATTTCAAATATAGGTGTCGATAGGTATTTCAGATATGGTTGCCGATAGGCATTTCAAATATAGGTGCTGATAGGCATTTCAGATGTAGTTTCCGATAGGCAAATAAAAAAATAGGTGCCGATAGGCATTTCAGATATAGGTGCCGATAGGCATTTCAGATATAGTTGCCGATTGGCATTTTAAAAATAGGTGCCGATAGGCATTTTAGATGTAGTTTCCGATAGGCATTTCAAAAAAAAAAGCCGATAGGCATTTCAGATATAGGTGTCGATAGGCATATCAGATATAGTTGCCGATAGGCATTTAAAATATAGGTGCCGATATGCATTTCAAATATAGGTGTCGATAGGCATTTCAGATATGAATGCCGAAAGGCATTTCAGATATAGGTGCCGATAGGCATTTCTGATGTGGTTGCCGATAGGCATTTCAAATATAGGTGCTGATAGGCATTTCAGATGTAGTTTCCGATAGGCATTTCAAAAATAGGTGTCGATAGGCATTTCAGATAGAGGTGCCGATAGGCCTTTCAGATATAGTTGCCGATTGGCATTTTAAAAATAGGTGCCGATAGGCATTTCAGATATAGAAGCCGATAAGCATTTCAAATATAGGTGCCGATAAGCATTCCAGATATGGTTGCCGATAGGCATTTCAAATATAGGTGCTGATAGGCATTTCAGATGTAGTTTCCGATAGGCATTTCAAAAATAGGTGTCGATAGGCATTTCAGATATAGGTGTCGATAGGCATTTTATATATAGGTGTCGATAGGCATTTCAGATATAGGTGTCGATAGGCATTTCAGATATAGGTGTCGATAGGCATTTCAGATATAGGTGTCGATAGGCATTTCAGATATAGGTGTCGATAGGCATTTCAGATATAGGTGTCGATAGGCATTTCAGATATAGGTGTCGATAGGCATTTCAGATATAGGTGCCGATAGGCATTTCAGATATAGTTGCCGAATGGCATTTTAAAAATAGGTGCCGATAGGCATTTCAGATATGGAAGCCGATAGGCATTTCAAATATAGGTGCCGATAGGCATTCCAGATATGGTTGCCGATAGGCATTTCAAATATAGGTGCTGATAGGCATTTCAGATGTAGTTTCCGATAGGCATTTCAAAAATAGGTGTCGATAGGCATTTCAGATATAGGTGTCGATAGGCATTTCAGATATAGGTCTCGATAGGCATTTCAGATATAGGTGTCGATAGGCATTTCAGATATAGGTGTCGATAGGCATTTCAGATATAGGTGCCGATAGGCATTTCAGATATAGTTGCCGATTGGCATTTTAAAAATAGGTGCCGATAGGCATTTCAGATATAGAAGCCGATAGGCATTTCAAATATAGGTGCCGATAGGCATTCCAGATATGGTTGCCGATAGGCATTTCAAATATAGGTGCTGATAGGCATTTCAGATGTAGTTTCCGTTAGGCATTTTAAAAATAGGTGTCGATAGGCATTTCAGATATAGGTGTCGATAGGCATTTCAGATATAGGTGTCGATAGGCATTTCAGATATATGTGTCGATAGGCATTTCAGATATAGGTGTCGATAGGCATTTCAGATATAGGTGTCGATAGGCATTTCAGATATAGGTGTCGATAGGCATTTGAGATATAGGTGTCGATAGGCATTTCAAATATTGGTGCCGATAGGCATTCCAGATATGGTTGCCGATAGGCATTTCAGATATAGTAGCCGATTGGCATTTTAAAAATAGGTGCCGATAGGCATTTCAGATATAGAAGCCGATAGGCATTTCAAATATAGGTGCCGATAGGCATTCCAGATATTGTTGCCGATAGGCATTTCAAATATAGGTGCTGATAGGCATTTCAGATGTAGTTTCCGATAGGCATTTCAAAAATAGGTGTCGATAGGCATTTCAGATATAGGTGTCGATAGGCATTTCAGATATAGGTGTCGATAGGCATTTCAGATATAGGTGTCGATAGGCATTTCAGATATAGGTGTCGATAGGCATTTCAGATATAGGTGTCGATAGGCATTTTAGATATAGGTGTCGATAGGCATTTCAGATATAGGTGTCGATAGGCATTTCAGATATAGGTGCCGATAGGCATTTCAGATATAGTTGCCGATTGGCATTTTAAAAATAGGTGCCGATAGGCATTTCAGCTATAGAAGCCGATAGGCATTTCAAATATAGGTGCCGATAGGCATTCCAGATATGGTTGCCGATAGGCATTTCAAATATAGGTGCTGATAGGCATTTCAGATGTAGTTTCCGATAGGCATTTCAAAAATAGGTGTCGATAGGCATTTCAGATATAGGTGTCGATAGGCATTTCAGATATAGGTGTCGATAGGCATTTCAGATATAGGTGTCGATAGGCATTTCAGATATAGGTGTCGATAGGCATTTTTGATATAGGTGTCGATAGGCATTTCAGATATAGGTGTCGATAGGCATTTCAGATATAGGTGTCGATAGGCATTTCGGATATAGGTGTCGATAGGCATTTCAGATATAGGTGCCGATAGGCATTTCAGATATAGTTGCCGATTAGCATTTTAAAAATAAGTGCCGATAGGCATTTCAGATGTAGAAGCCGATAGGCATTTCAAATATAGGTGCCGATAGGCATTCCAGATATGGTAACCGATAGGCATTTTAAATATAGGTGCTGATAGGCATTTCAGATGTAGTTTCCGATAGGCATTTCAAAAATAGGTGTCGATAGGCATTTCAGATATAGGTGTCGATAGGCATTTCAGATATAGGTGTCGATAGGCATTTCAGATATAGGTGTCGATAGGCATTTCAGTTATAGGTGTCGATAGGCATTTCAGATATAGGTGTCGATAGGCATTTCAGATATAGGTGTCGATAGGCATTTCAGTTATAGGTGTCGATAGGCATTTCAGATATAGGTGCCGATAGGCATTTCAGATATAGTTGCCGATTGGCATTTTAAAAATAGTTGCCGATAGGCATTTCAGATATAGAAGCCGATAGGCATTTCAAATATAGGTGCCGATAGGCATTCCAGATATGGTTGCCGATAGGCATTTCAAATATAGGTGCTGATAGGCATTTCAGATGTAGTTTCCGATAGGCATTTCAAAAATAGGTGTCGATAGGCATTTCAGATATAGGTGTCGATAGGCATTTCAGATATAGGTGTCGATAGGCATTTCAGATATAAGTGTCGATAGGCATTTCAGATATAGGTGTCGATAGGCATTTCAGATATAGGTGTCGATAGGCATTTCAGATATAGGTGTCGATAGGCATTTCAGATATAGGTGTCGATAGGCATTTCAGATATAGGTGCCGACAGGCATTTCAGATATAGTTGCCGATTGGCATTTTAAAAATAGGTGCCGATAGGCATTTCAGATATAGAAGCCGATAGGCATTTCAAATATAGGTGCCGATAGGCATTCCAGATATGGTTGCCGATAGGCATTTCAAATATAGGTGCTGATAGGCATTTCAGATGTAGTTTCCGATGGGCATTTCAAAAATAGGTGTCGATAGGCATTTCAGATATAGGTGTCGATAGGCATTTCAGATATAGGTGTCGATAGGCAGTTCAGATATAGGTGTCGATAGGCATTTCAGATATAGGTGTCGATAGGCATTTCAGATATAGGTGTCGATAGGCATTTCAGATATAGGTGTCGATAGGCATTTCAGATATAGGTGTCGATAGGCATTTCAGATATAGGTGTCGATAGGCATTTCAGATATAGGTGCCGATAGGCATTTCAGATATAGTTGCCGATTGGCATTTTAAAAATAGGTGCCGATAGGCATTTCAGATATAGAAGCCGATAGGCATTTCAAATATAGGTGCCGATAGGCATTCCAGATATGGTTGCAGATAGGCATTTCAAATATAGGTGCTGATAGGCATTTCAGATGTAGTTTCCGATAGGCATTTCAAAAATAGGTGTCGATAGGCATTTCAGATATAGGTGTCGATAGGCATTTCAGATATAGGTGTCGATAGGCATTTCAGATATAGGTGTCGATAGGCATTTCAGATATAGGTGTCGATAGGCATTTCAGATATAGGTGTCGATAGGCATTTCAGATATAGGTGTCGATAGGCATTTCAGATATAGGTGTCGATAGGCATTTCAGATATAGGTGCCGATAGGCATTTCAGATATAGGTGCCGATAGGAATTTCATATATAGTTGCCGATTGGCATTTTAAAAATAGGTGCCGATAGGCATTTCAGATATAGAAGCCGATAGGCATTTCAAATATAGGTGCCGATAGGCATTCCAGATATGGTTGCCGATAGGCATTTCAAATATAGGTGCTGTTAGGCATTTCAGATGTAGTTTCCGATAGGCATTTCAAAAATAGGTGTCGATAGGCATTTCAGATATAGGTGTCGATAGGCATTTCAGATATAGGTGTCGATAGGCTTTTCAGATATAGGTGTCGATAGGCATTTCAGATATATGTGTCGATAGGCATTTCAGATATAGGTGTCGATAGACATTTCAGATATAGGTACCGATAGGCATTTCAGATATAGTTGCCGATTGGCATTTTAAAAATAGGTGCCGATAGGCATTTCAGATATAGAAGCCGATAGGCATTTCAAATATAGGTGCCGATAGGCATTCCAGATATGGTTGCCGATAGGCATTTCAAATATAGGTGCTGATAGGCATTTCAGATGTAGTTTCCGATAGGCATTTCAAAAATAGGTGTCGATAGGCATTTCAGATATAGGTGTCGATAGGCATTTCAGATATAGGTGTCGATAGGCATTTCAGATATAGGTGTCGATAGGCATTTCAGATATAGGTGTCGATAGGCATTTCAGATATAGGTGTCGATAGGCATTTCAGATATAGGTGTCGATAGGCATTTCAGATATAGGTGTCGATAGGCATTTCAGATATAGGTGCCGATAGGCATTTCAGATATAGTTGCCGATTGGCATTTTAAAAATAGCTGCCGATAGGCATTTCAGAGATAGAAGCCGATAGGCATTTCAAATATAGGTGCCGATAGGCATTCCAGATATGGTTGCCGATAGGCATTTCAAATATAGGTGCTGATAGGCATTTCAGATGTAGTTTCCGATAGGCATTTCAAAAATAGGTGTCGAAAGGCATTTCAGATATAGGTGTCGATAGGCATTTCAGATATAGGTGTCGATAGGCATTTCAGATATAGGTGTCGATAGGCATTTCAGATATAGGTGTCGATAGGCATTTCAGATATAGGTGTCGATAGGCATTTCAGATATAGGTGTCGATAGGCATTTCAGATATAGGTGTCGATAGGCATTTCAGATATAGGTGTCGATAGGCATTTCAGATATAGGTGCCGATAGGCATTTCAGATATAGTTGCCGATTGGCATTTTAAAAATAGGTGCCGATAGGCATTTCAGATATAGAAGCCGATAGGCATTTCAAATATAGGTGCCGATAGGCATTCCAGATATGGTTGCCGATAGGCATTTCAAATATAGGTGCTGTAGGCATTTCAGATGTAGTTTCCGATAGGCATTTCAAAAATAGGTGTCGATAGGCATTTCAGATATAGTTGCCGATTGGCATTTTAAAAATAGGTGCCGATAGGCATTTCAGATATAGAAGCCGATAGGCATTTCAAATATAGGTGCCGATAGGCATTCCAGATATGGTTGCCGATAGGCATTTCAAATATAGGTGCTGTAGGCATTTCAGATGTAGTTTCCGATAGGCATTTCAAAAATAGGTGTCGATAGGCATTTCAGATATAGGTGTCGATAGGCATTTCAGATATAGGTGTCGATAGGCATTTCAGATATAGGTGTCGATAGGCATTTCAGATATAGGTGTCGATAGGCATTTCAGATATAGGTGCCGATAGGCATTTTAGATATAGTTGCCGATTGGCATTTTAAAAATAGGTGCCGATAGGCATTTCAGATATAGAAGCCGATAGGCATTTCAAATATAGGTGCCGATAGGCATTCCAGATATGGTTGCCGATAGGCATTTCAAATATAGGTGCCGATAGGCATTTCAAATATAGGTGCTGATAGGCATTTCAGATGTAGTTTCCGATAGGCATTTCAAAAATAGGTGTCGATAGGCATTTCAGATATAGGTGTCGATAGGCATTTCAGATATAGGTGTCGATAGGCATTTCAGATATAGGTGTCGATAGGCATTTTAGATATAGGTGTCGATAGGCATTTCAGATATAGGTGACGATAGGCATTTCAGATATAGGTGTCGATAGGCATTTCAGATATAGGTGTCGATAGGAATTTTAGATATAGGTGCCGATAGGCATTTCAGATATAGTTGCCGATTGGCATTTTAAAAATAGGTGCCGATAGGCATTTCAGATGTAGAAGCCGATAGGCATTTCAAATATAGGTGCCGATAGGCATTCCAGATATGGTTGCCGATAGGCATTTCAAATATAGGTGCTGATAGGCATTTCAGATGTAGTTTCCGATAGGCATTTCAAAAATAGGTGTCGATAGGCATTTCAGATATAGGTGTCGATAGGCATTTCAGATATAGGTGTCGATAGGCATTTCAGATATAGGTGTCGATAGGCATTTAAGATATAGGTGTCGATAGGCATTTCAGATATAGGTGTCGATAGGCATTTCAGATATAGGTGTCGATAGGCATTTCAGATATAGGTGTCGATTAGGCATTTCAGATATAGGTGCCGATAGGCATTTTAGATATAGTTGCCGATTGGCATTTTAAAAATAGGTGCCGATAGGCATTTCAGATATAGAAGCCGATAGGCATTTCAAATATAGGTGCCGATAGGCATTCCAGATATGGTTGCCGATAGGCATTTCAAATATAGGTGCCGATAGGCATTTCAAATATAGGTGCTGATAGGCATTTCAGATGTAGTTTCCGATAGGCATTTCAAAAATAGGTGTCGATAGGCATTTCAGATATAGGTGTCGATAGGCATTTCAGATATAGGTGTCGATAGGCATTTCAGATATAGGTGTCGATAGGCATTTTAGATATAGGTGTCGATAGGCATTTCAGATATAGGTGACGATAGGCATTTCAGATATAGGTGTCGATAGGCATTTCAGATATAGGTGTCGATAGGAATTTCAGATATAGGTGCCGATAGGCATTTCAGATATAGTTGCCGATTGGCATTTTAAAAATAGGTGCCGATAGGCATTTCAGATGTAGAAGCCGATAGGCATTTCAAATATAGGTGCCGATAGGCATTCCAGATATGGTTGCCGATAGGCATTTCAAATATAGGTGCTGATAGGCATTTCAGATGTAGTTTCCGATAGGCATTTCAAAAATAGGTGTCGATAGGCATTTCAGATATAGGTGTCGATAGGCATTTCAGATATAGGTGTGTATAGGCATTTCAGATATAGGTGTCGATAGGCATTTCAGATATAGGTGTCGATAGGCATTTCAGATATAGGTGTCGATAGGCATTTTAGATATAGGTGTCGATAGGCATTTCAGATATAGGTGACGATAGGCATTTCAGATATAGGTGTCGATAGGCATTTCAGATATAGGTGTCGATAGGAATTTCAGATATAGGTGCCGATAGGCATTTCAGATATAGTTGCCGATTGGCATTTTAAAAATAGGTGCCGATAGGCATTTCAGATGTAGAAGCCGATAGGCATTTCAAAAATAGGTGTCGATAGGCATTTCAGATATAGGTGTCGATAGGCATTTCAGATATAGGTGTCGATAGGCATTTCAGATATAGGTGTCGATAGGCATTTTAGATATAGGTGTCGATAGGCATTTCAGATATAGGTGACGATAGGCATTTCAGATATAGGTGTCGATAGGCATTTCAGATATAGGTGTCGATAGGAATTTCAGATATAGGTGCCGATAGGCATTTCAGATATAGTTGCCGATTGGCATTTTAAAAATAGGTGCCGATAGGCATTTCAGATATAGAAGCCGATAGGCATTTCAAATATATGTGCTGATACGCATTTCAGATGTAGTTTCCGATAGGCATTTCAAAAATAGGTGTCGATTGGCATTTCAGATATAGGTGTCGATAGGCATTTCAGATATAGGTGTCGATAGGCATTTCAGATATAGGTGTCGATAGGTATTTCAGATATAGATGTCGATAGGCATTTCAGATATAGGTGTCGATAGGCATTTCAGATATAGGTGTCGATATGCATTTCAGATATAGGTGTCGATAGGCATTTCAGATATAGGTGTCGATAGGCATTTCAGATATAGGTGCCGATAGGCATTTCAGATATAGTTGCCGATTGGCATATTAAAAATAGGTGCCGATAGGCATTTCAGATATAGAAGCCGATTGGCATTTCAAATATAGGTGCCGATAGGCATTCCAGATATGGTTGCCGATAATCATTTCAAATATAGGTGCTGATAGGCATTTCAGATGTAGTTTCCGATAGGCATTTCAAAAATAGGTGTCGATAGGCATTTCAGATATAGGTGTCGATAGGCATTTCAGATATAGGTGTCGATAGGCATTTCAGATATAGGTGTCGATTGGCATTTCAGATATAGGTGTCGATAGGCATTTCAGATATAGGTGTCGACAGGCATTTCAGATATAGGTGTCGATAGGCATTTCAGATATAGGTGTCGATAGGCATTTCAGATATAGGTGCCGATAGGCATTTCAGATATAGTTGCCGATTGGCATTTTAAAAATAGGTGCCGATAGGCATTTCAGATATAGAAGCCGATAGGCATTTCAAATATAGGTGCCGATAGGCATTCCAGATATTGTTGCCGATAGGCATTTCAAATATAGGTGCTGATAGGCATTTCAGATGTAGTTTCCGATAGGCATTTCAAAAATAGGTGTCGATAGGCATTTCAGATATAGGTGTCGATAGGCATTTCAGATATAGGTGTCGATAGGCATTTCAGATATAGGTGTCGATAGGCATTTCAGATATAGGTGTCGATAGGCATTTCAGATATAGGTGTCGATAGGCATTTTAGATATAGGTGTCGATAGGCATTTCAGATATAGGTGTCGATAGGCATTTCAGATATAGGTGCCGATAGGCATTTCAGATATAGTTGCCGATTGGCATTTTAAAAATAGGTGCCGATAGGCATTTCAGCTATAGAAGCCGATAGGCATTTCAAATATAGGTGCCGATAGGCATTCCAGATATGGTTGCCGATAGGCATTTCAAATATAGGTGCTGATAGGCATTTCAGATGTAGTTTCCGATAGGCATTTCAAAAATAGGTGTCGATAGGCATTTCAGATATAGGTGTCGATAGGCATTTCAGATATAGGTGTCGATAGGCATTTCAGATATAGGTGTCGATAGGCATTTCAGATATAGGTGTCGATAGGCATTTTAGATATAGGTGTCGATAGGCATTTCAGATATAGGTGTCGATAGGCATTTCAGATATAGGTGTCGATAGGCATTTCGGATATAGGTGTCGATAGGCATTTCAGATATAGGTGCCGATAGGCATTTCAGATATAGTTGCCGATTAGCATTTTAAAAATAAGTGCCGATAGGCATTTCAGATGTAGAAGCCGATAGGCATTTCAAATATAGGTGCCGATAGGCATTCCAGATATGGTAACCGATAGGCATTTTAAATATAGGTGCTGATAGGCATTTCAGATGTAGTTTCCGATAGGCATTTCAAAAATAGGTGTCGATAGGCATTTCAGATATAGGTGTCGATAGGCATTTCAGATATAGGTGTCGATAGGCATTTCAGATATAGGTGTCGATAGGCATTTCAGTTATAGGTGTCGATAGGCATTTCAGATATAGGTGTCGATAGGCATTTCAGATATAGGTGTCGATAGGCATTTCAGTTATAGGTGTCGATAGGCATTTCAGATATAGGTGCCGATAGGCATTTCAGATATAGTTGCCGATTGGCATTTTAAAAATAGTTGCCGATAGGCATTTCAGATATAGAAGCCGATAGGCATTTCAAATATAGGTGCCGATAGGCATTCCAGATATGGTTGCCGATAGGCATTTCAAATATAGGTGCTGATAGGCATTTCAGATGTAGTTTCCGATAGGCATTTCAAAAATAGGTGTCGATAGGCATTTCAGATATAGGTGTCGATAGGCATTTCAGATATAGGTGTCGATAAGCATTTCAGATATAAGTGTCGATAGGCATTTCAGATATAGGTGTCGATAGGCATTTCAGATATAGGTGTCGATAGGCATTTCAGATATAGGTGTCGATAGGCATTTCAGATATAGGTGTCGATAGGCATTTCAGATATAGGTGCCGACAGGCATTTCAGATATAGTTGCCGATTGGCATTTTAAAAATAGGTGCCGATAGGCATTTCAGATATAGAAGCCGATAGGCATTTCAAATATAGGTGCCGATAGGCATTCCAGATATGGTTGCCGATAGGCATTTCAAATATAGGTGCTGATAGGCATTTCAGATGTAGTTTCCGATAGGCATTTCAAAAATAGGTGTCGATAGGCATTTCAGATATAGGTGTCGATAGGCATTTCAGATATAGGTGTCGATAGGCAGTTCAGATATAGGTGTCGATAGGCATTTCAGATATAGGTGTCGATAGGCATTTCAGATATAGGTGTCGATAGGCATTTCAGATATAGGTGTCGATAGGCATTTCAGATATAGGTGTCGATAGGCATTTCAGATATAGGTGTCGATAGGCATTTCAGATATAGGTGCCGATAGGCATTTCAGATATAGTTGCCGATTGGCATTTTAAAAATAGGTGCCGATAGGCATTTCAGATATAGAAGCCGATAGGCATTTCAAATATAGGTGCCGATAGGCATTCCAGATATGGTTGCAGATAGGCATTTCAAATATAGGTGCTGATAGGCATTTCAGATGTAGTTTCCGATAGGCATTTCAAAAATAGGTGTCGATAGGCATTTCAGATATAGGTGTCGATAGGCATTTCAGATATAGGTGTCGATAGGCATTTCAGATATAGGTGTCGATAGGCATTTCAGATATAGGTGTCGATAGGCATTTCAGATATAGGTGTCGATAGGCATTTCAGATATAGGTGTCGATAGGCATTTCAGATATAGGTGTCGATAGGCATTTCAGATATAGGTGCCGATAGGCATTTCAGATATAGGTGCCGATAGGAATTTCATATATAGTTGCCGATTGGCATTTTAAAAATAGGTGCCGATAGGCATTTCAGATATAGAAGCCGATAGGCATTTCAAATATAGGTGCCGATAGGCATTCCAGATATGGTTGCCGATAGGCATTTCAAATATAGGTGCTGTTAGGCATTTCAGATGTAGTTTCCGATAGGCATTTCAAAAATAGGTGTCGATAGGCATTTCAGATATAGGTGTCGATAGGCATTTCAGATATAGGTGTCGATAGGCTTTTCAGATATAGGTGTCGATAGGCATTTCAGATATATGTGTCGATAGGCATTTCAGATATAGGTGTCGATAGACATTTCAGATATAGGTACCGATAGGCATTTCAGATATAGTTGCCGATTGGCATTTTAAAAATAGGTGCCGATAGGCATTTCAGATATAGAAGCCGATAGGCATTTCAAATATAGGTGCCGATAGGCATTCCAGATATGGTTGCCGATAGGCATTTCAAATATAGGTGCTGATAGGCATTTCAGATGTAGTTTCCGATAGGCATTTCAAAAATAGGTGTCGATAGGCATTTCAGATATAGGTGTCGATAGGCATTTCAGATATAGGTGTCGATAGGCATTTCAGATATAGGTGTCGATAGGCATTTCAGATATAGGTGTCGATAGGCATTTCAGATATAGGTGTCGATAGGCATTTCAGATATAGGTGTCGATAGGCATTTCAGATATAGGTGTCGATAGGCATTTCAGATATAGGTGCCGATAGGCATTTCAGATATAGTTGCCGATTGGCATTTTAAAAATAGCTGCCGATAGGCATTTCAGAGATAGAAGCCGATAGGCATTTCAAATATAGGTGCCGATAGGCATTCCAGATATGGTTGCCGATAGGCATTTCAAATATAGGTGCTGATAGGCATTTCAGATGTAGTTTCCGATAGGCATTTCAAAAATAGGTGTCGAAAGGCATTTCAGATATAGGTGTCGATAGGCATTTCAGATATAGGTGTCGATAGGCATTTCAGATATAGGTGTCGATAGGCATTTCAGATATAGGTGTCGATAGGCATTTCAGATATAGGTGTCGATAGGCATTTCAGATATAGGTGTCGATAGGCATTTCAGATATAGGTGTCGATAGGCATTTCAGATATAGGTGTCGATAGGCATTTCAGATATAGGTGCCGATAGGCATTTCAGATATAGTTGCCGATTGGCATTTTAAAAATAGGTGCCGATAGGCATTTCAGATATAGAAGCCGATAGGCATTTCAAATATAGGTGCCGATAGGCATTCCAGATATGGTTGCCGATAGGCATTTCAAATATAGGTGCTGTAGGCATTTCAGATGTAGTTTCCGATAGGCATTTCAAAAATAGGTGTCGATAGGCATTTCAGATATAGTTGCCGATTGGCATTTTAAAAATAGGTGCCGATAGGCATTTCAGATATAGAAGCCGATAGGCATTTCAAATATAGGTGCCGATAGGCATTCCAGATATGGTTGCCGATAGGCATTTCAAATATAGGTGCTGTAGGCATTTCAGATGTAGTTTCCGATAGGCATTTCAAAAATAGGTGTCGATAGGCATTTCAGATATAGGTGTCGATAGGCATTTCAGATATAGGTGTCGATAGGCATTTCAGATATAGGTGTCGATAGGCATTTCAGATATAGGTGTCGATAGGCATTTCAGATATAGGTGTCGATAGGCATTTCAGATATAGGTGTCGATAGGCATTTCAGATATAGGTGCCGATAGGCATTTCAGATATAGTTGCCGATTGGCATTTTAAAAATAGGTGCCGATTGGCATTTCAGATATAGAAGCCGATAGGCATTTCAAATATAGGTGACGATAGGCATTCCAGATATAGTTGCCGATAGGCATTTCAAATATAGGTGCTGATAGGCATTTCAGATGTAGTTTCCGATAGGCATTTCAAAAATAGGTGTCGATAGGCATTTCAGATAAAGGTGTCGATAGGCATTTCAGATATAGGTGTCAATAGGCATTTCAGATATAGGTGTCGATAGGCATTTCAGATATAGGTGTCGATAGGCATTTCAGATATAGGTGTCGATAGGCATTTCAGATATAGGTGTCGATAGGCATTTCAGATATAGGTGTCGATAGGCATTTATGATATAGGTGTCGATAGGCATTTCAGATATAGGTGCCGATAGGCATTTCAGATATAGTTGCCGATTGGCATTTTAAAAATAGGTGCCGATAGGCATTTCAGATATAGAAGCCGATAGGCAGTTCAAATATAGGTGCCGATAGGCATTCCAGATATGGTTGCCGATAGGCATTTCAAATATAGGTGCTGATAGGCATTTCAGATGTAGTTTCCGATAGGCATTTCAAAAATAGGTGTCGATAGGCATTTCAGATATAGGTGTCGATAGGCATTTCAGATATAGGTGTCGATAGGCATTTCAGATAAAGGTGTCGATAGGCATTTCAGATATAGGTGTCGATAGGCATTTCAGATATAGGTGTCGATAGGCATTTCAGATATAGGTGTCGATAGGCATTTCAGATATAGGTGCCGATAGGCATTTCAGATATAGTTGCCGATTGGCATTTTAAAAATAGGTGCCGATAGGCATTTCAGATATAGAAGCCGATAGGCATTTCAAATATAGGTGCCGATAGGCATTCCAGATATGGTTGCCGATAGGCATTTCAAATATAGGTGCTGATAGGCATTTCAGATGTAGTTTCCGATAGGCATTTCAAAAATAGGTGTCGATAGGCATTTCAGATATAGGTGTCGATAGGCATTTCAGATATAGGTGTCGATAGGCATTTCAGATATAGGTGTCGATAGGCATTTCAGATATAGGTGTCGATAGGCATTTCAGATATAGGTGTCGATAAGCATTTCAGATATAGGTGTCGATAGGCATTTCAGATATAGGTGTCGATAGGCATTTCAGATATAGGTGCCGATAGGCATTTCAGATATAGTTGCCGATTGGCATTTTAAAAATAGGTGCCGATAGGCATTTCAGATATAGAAGCCGATAGGCATTTCAAATATAGGTGCCGATAGGCATTACAGATATGGTTGCCGATAGGCATTTCAAATATAGGTGCTGATAGGCATTTCAGATGTAGTTTCCGATAGGCATTTCAAAAATAGGTGTCGATAGGCATTTCAGATATAGGTGTCGATAGGCATTTCAGATATAGGTGTCGATAGGCATTTCAGATATAGGTGTCGATAGGCATTTCAGATATAGGTGTCGATAGGCATTTCAGATATAGGTGTCGATGGCATTTCATATATAGGTGTCGATAGGCATTTCAGATATAGGTGTCGATAGGCATTTCAGATATAGGTGTCGATAGGCAATTCAGATATAAGTGTCGATAGGCATTTCTGATATAGGTGCCGATAGGCATTTCAGATATAGTTGCCGATTGGCATTTTAAAAATAGGTGCCGATAGGCATTTCAGATATAGAAGCCGATAGGCATTTCAAATATAGGTGCCGATAGGCATTCCAGATGTGGTTGCCGATAGGCATTTCAAATATAGGTGCTAATAGGCATTTCAGATGTAGTTTCCGATAGGCATTTCAAAAATATGTGTCGATAGGCATTTCAGATATAGGTGTCGATAGACATTTCAGATATAGGTGTCGATAGGCATTTCAGATATAGGTGTCGATAGGCATTTCAGATATAGGTGTCGATAGGCATTTCAGATATAGGTGTCGATAGGCATTTCAGATATAGGTGTCGATAGGCATTTCAGATATAGGTGCCGATAGGCATTTCAGATATATTTGCCGATTGGCATTTTAAAAATAGGTGCCGATAGGCATTTCAGATATAGAAGCCGATAGGCATTTCAAATATAGGTGCCGATAGGCATTCCAGATATGGTTGCCGATAGGCATTTCAAATATAGGTGCTGATAGGCATTTCAGATGTAGTTTCCGATAGGCATTTCAAAAATAGATGTCGATAGGCATTTCAGATATAGGTGTCGATAGGCATTTCAGATATAGGTGTCGATAGGCATTTCAGATATAGGTGTCGATAGGCATTTCAGATATAGGTGTCGATAGGCATTTCAGATATAGGTGTCGATAGGCATTTCAGATATAGGTGTCGATAGGCATTTCAGATATAGGTGTCGATAGGCATTTCAGATATAGGTGCCGATAATCATTTCAGATATAGTTGCCGATTGGCATTTTAAAAATAGGTGCCGATAGGCATTTCAGATATAGAAGCCGATAGGCATTTCAATAATAGGTGCCGATAGGCATTCCAGATATGGTTGCCGATAGGCATTTCAAATATAGGTGCTGATAGGCATTTCAGATGTAGTTTCCGATAGGCATTTCAAAAAAAGGTGTCGATAGGCATTTCAGATATAGGTGTCGATAGGCATTTCAGATATAGGTGTCGATAGGCATTTCAGATATAGGTGTCGATAGGCATTTCAGATATAGGTGTCGAAAGGCATTTTAGATATAGGTGTCGATAGGCATTTCAGATATAGGTGTCGATAGGCATTTCAGATATAGGTGTCGATAGGCATTTCAGATATAGGTGTCGATAGGCATTTCAGATATAGGTGCCGATAGGCATTTCAGATATAGTTGCCGATTGGCATTTTAAAAAAATAGGTGACGATAGGCATTTCAGATGTAGAAGCCGATAGGCATTTCAAATATAGGTGCCGAAAAGCATTCCAGATATAGTTGCCGATAGGCATTTCAAATATAGGTGCTGATAGGCATTTCAGATGTAGTTTCCGATAGGCATTTCAAAAATAGGTGTCGATAGGCATTTCAGATATATGTGTCGATAGGCATTTCAGATATAGGTGTCGATAGGCATTTCAGATATAGGTGTCGATAGGCATTTCAGATATAGGTGTCGATAGGCATTTCAGATATAGGTGTCGATAGGCATTTCAGATATAGGTGTCGATAGGTATTTCAGATATAGGTGCCGATAGGCATTTCAGATATAGTTGCCGATTGGCATTTTAAAAATAGGTGCTGATAGGCATTTCAGATATAGAAGCCGATAGGCATTTCAAATATAGGTGCCGATGGGCATTCCAGATATGGTTGCCGATAGGCATTTCAAATATAGGTGCTGTTAGGCATTTCAGATGTAGTTTCCGGTAGGCATTTCAAAAATAGGTGTCGATAGGCATTTCAGATATAGGTGTCGATAGGCTTTTCAGAAATAGGTGTCGATAGGCATTTCAGATATAGGTGTCGATAGGCATTTCAGATATAGGTGTCGATAGGCATTTCAGATATAGGTGTCGATAGGCATTTCAGATATAGGTGTCGATAGGCATTTCAGATATAGGTGTCGATAGGCATTTCAGATATAGGTGCCGATAGGCATTTCAGATATAGTTGCCGATTGGCATTTTAAAAATAGGTGCCGATTGGCATTTCAGATATAGAAGCCGATAGGCATTTCAAATATAGGTGCCGATAGGCATTCCAGATATGGTTGCCAATAGGCATTTCAAATATAGGTGCTGATAGGCATTTCAGATGTAGTTTCCGATAGGCATTTCAAAAATAGGTGTCGATAGGCATTTCAGATAAAGGTGTCGATGGGCATTTCAGATATAGGTGTCAATAGGCATTTCAGATATAGGTGTCGATAGGCATTTCAGATATAGGTGTCGATAGGCATTTCAGATATAGGTGTCGATAGGCATTTCAGATATAGGTGTCGATAGGCATTTCAGATATAGGTGTCGATAGGCATTTCAGATATAGGTGTCGATAGGCATTTCAGATATAGGTGCCGATAGGCATTTCAGATATAGTTGCCGATTGGCATTTTAAAAATAGGTGCCGATAGGCATTTCAGATATAGAAGCCGATAGGCAGTTCAAATATAGGTGCCGATAGGCATTCCAGATATGGTTGCCGATAGGCATTTCAAATATAGGTGCTGATAGGCATTTCAGATGTAGTTTCCGATAGGCATTTCAAAAATAGGTGTCGATAGGCATTTCAGATATAGGTGTCGATAGGCATTTCAGATATAGGTGTCGATAGGCATTTCAGATATAGGTGTCGATAGGCATTTCAGATATAGGTGTCGATAGGCATTTCAGATATAGGTGTCGATAGGCATTTCAGATATAGGTGTCGATAGGCATTTCAGATATAGGTGTCGATAGGCATTTCAGATATAGGTGCCGATAGGCATTTCAGATATAGTTGCCGATTGGCATTTTAAAAATAGGTGCCGATAGGCATTTCAGATATAGAAGCCGATAGGCTTTTCAAATATAGGTGCCGATAGGCATTCCAGATATGGTTGCTGATAGGCATTTCAAATATAGGTGCTGATAGGCATTTCAGATGTAGTTTCCGATAGGCATTTCAAAAATAGGTGTCGATAGGCATTTCAGATATAGGTGTCGATAGGCATTTCAGATATAGGTGTCGATAGGCATTTCAGATATAGGTGTCGATAGGCATTTCAGATATAGGTGTCGATAGGCATTTCAGATATAGGTGTCGATAAGCATTTCAGATATAGGTGTCGATAGGCATTTCAGATATAGGTGTCGATAGGCATTTCAGATATAGGTGCCGATAGGCATTTCAGATATAGTTGCCGATTGGCATTTTAAAAATAGGTGCCGATAGGCATTTCAGATATAGAAGCCGATAGGCATTTCAAATATAGGTGCCGATAGGCATTACAGATATGGTTGCCGATAGGCATTTCAAATATAGGTGCTGATAGGCATTTCAGATGTAGTTTCCGATAGGCATTTCAAAAATAGGTGTCGATAGGCATTTCAGATATAGGTGTCGATAGGCATTTCAGATATAGGTGTCGATAGGCATTTCAGATATAGGTGTCGATAGGCATTTCAGATATAGGTGTCGATAGGCATTTCAGATATAAGTGTCGATAGGCATTTCATATATAGGTGTCGATAGGCATTTCAGATATAGGTGTCAATAGGCATTTCAGATATAGGTGTCGATAGGCAATTCAGATATAAGTTTCGATAGGCATATCAGATATAGGTGCCGATAGGCATTTCAGATATAGTTGCCGATTGGCATTTTAAAAATAGGTGCCGATAGGCATTTCAGATATAGAAGCCGATAGGCATTTCAAATATAGGTGCCGATAGGCATTCCAGATGTGGTTGCCGATAGGCATTTCAAATATAGGTGCTAATAGGCATTTCAGATGTAGTTTCCGATAGGCATTTCAAAAATATGTGTCGATAGGCATTTCAGATATAGGTGTCGATAGACATTTCAGATATAGGTGTCGATAGGCATTTCAGATATAGGTGTCGATAGGCATTTCAGATATAGGTGTCGATAGGCATTTCAGATATAGGTGTCGATAGGCATTTCAGATATAGGTGTCGATAGGCATTTCAGATATAGGTGCCGATAGGCATTTCAGATATAGTTGCCGATTGGCATTTAAAAAATAGGTGCCGATAGGCATTTCAGATATAGAAGCCGATAGGCATTTCAAATATAGGTGCCGATAGGCATTCCAGATATGGTTGCCGATAGGCCTTTCAAATATAGGTGCTGATAGGCATTTCAGATGTAGTTTCCGATAGGCATTTCAAAAATAGATGTCGATAGGCATTTCAGATATAGGTGTCGATAGGCATTTCAGATATAGGTGTCGATAGGCATTTCAGATATAGGTGTCGATAGGCATTTCAGATATAGGTGTCGATAGGCATTTCAGATATAGGTGTCGATAGGCATTTCAGATATAGGTGTCGATAGGCATTTCAGATATAGGTGTCGATAGGCATTTCAGATATAGGTGCCGATAGGCATTTCAGATATAGTTGCCGATTGGCATTTTAAAAATAGGTGCCGATAGGCATTTCAGATATAGAAGCCGATAGGCATTTCAATAATAGGTGCCGATAGGCATTCCAGATATGGTTGCCGATAGGCATTTCAAATATAGGTGCTGATAGGCATTTCAGATGTAGTTTCCGATAGGCATTTCAAAAAAAGGTGTCGATAGGCATTTCAGATATAGGTGTCGATAGGCATTTCAGATATAGGTGTCGATAGGCATTTCAGATATAGGTGTCGATAGGCATTTCAGATATAGGTGTCGAAAGGCATTTTAGATATAGGTGTCGATAGGCATTTCAGATATAGGTGTCGATAGGCATTTCAGATATAGGTGTCGATAGGCATTTCAGATATAGGTGTCGATAGGCATTTCAGATATAGGTGCCGATAGGCATTTCAGATATAGTTGCCGATTGGCATTTTAAAAATAGGTGCCGATAGGCATTTCAGATGTAGAAGCCGATAGGCATTTCAAATATAGGTGCCGAAAGGCATTCCAGATATGGTTGCCGATAGGCATTTCAAATATAGGTGCTGATAGGCATTTCAGATGTAGTTTCCGATAGGCATTTCAAAAATAGGTGTCGATAGGCATTTCAGATATATGTGTCGATAGGCATTTCAGATACAGGTGTCGATAGGCATTTCAGATATAGGTGTCGATAGGCATTTCAGATATAGGTGCCGATAGGCATTTCAGATATAGTTGCCGATTGGCATTTTAAAAATAGGTGCTGATAGGCATTTCAGATATAGAAGCCGATAGGCATTTCAAATATAGGTGCCGATAGGCATTCCAGATATGGTTGCCGATAGGCATTTCAAATATAGGTGCTGTTAGGCATTTCAGATGTAGTTTCCGATAGGCATTTCAAAAATAGGTGTCGATAGGCATTTCAGATATAGGTGTCGATAGGCTTTTCAGATATAGGTGTCGATAGGCATTTCAGATATAGGTGTCGATAGGCATTTCAGATATAGGTGTCGATAGGCATTTCAGATATAGGTGTCGATAGGCATTTCAGATATAGGTGTCGATAGGCATTTCAGATATAGGTGTCGATAGGCATTTCAGATATAGGTGCCGATAGGCATTTCAGATATAGTTGCCGATTGGCATTTTAAAGATAGGTGCCGATAGGCATTTCAGATATAGAAGCCGATAGGCATTTCAAATATTGGTGCCGATAGGCATTCCAGATATGGTTGCCGATAGGCATTTCAAATATAGGTGCTGATAGGCATTTCAGATGTAGTTTCCGATAGGCATTTCAAAAATAGGTGTCGATAGGCATTTCAGATATAGGTGTCGATAGGCATTTCAGATATAGGTGTCGATAGGCATTTCAGATATAGGTGTCGATAGGCATTTCAGATATAGGTGTCGATAGGCATTTCAGATATAGGTGTCGATAGGACATTTCAGATATAGGTGTCGATAGGCATTTCAGATATAGGTGTCGATAGGCATTTCAGATATAGGTGCCGATAGGCATTTCAGATATAGTTGCCGATTGGCATTTTAAAAATAGGTGCCGATAGGCATTTCAGATATAGAAGCCGATAGGCATTTCAAATATAGGTGCCGATAGGCATTCCAGATATGGTTGCCGATAGGCATTTCAAATATAGGTGCTGATAGGCATTTCAGATGTAGTTTCCGATAGGCATTTCAAAAATAGGTGTCGATAGGCATTTCAGATATAGG
This sequence comes from Venustoraphidia nigricollis, assembly GCA_034508555.1. Taxonomy (NCBI): domain Eukaryota; kingdom Metazoa; phylum Arthropoda; class Insecta; order Raphidioptera; family Raphidiidae; genus Venustoraphidia; species Venustoraphidia nigricollis. Next base: position 10,920 of record JAVRKA010000981.1, on the reverse strand, counting down.
TGTCGATAGGCATTTCAGATATAGGTGTCGATAGGCATTTCAGATATAGGTGTCGATAGGCATTTCAGATATAGGTGTCGATAGGCATTTCAGATATAGGTGTCGATAAGCATTTCAGATATAGGTGTCGATAGGCATTTCAGATATAGGTGTCGATAGGCATTTCAGATATAGGTGCCGATAGGCATTTCAGATATAGTTGCCGATTGGCATTTTAAAAATAGGTGCCGATAGGCATTTCAGATATAGAAGCCGATAGGCATTTCAAATATAGGTGCCGATAGGCATTACAGATATGGTTGCCGATAGGCATTTCAAATATAGGTGCTGATAGGCATTTCAGATGTAGTTTCCGATAGGCATTTCAAAAATAGGTGTCGATAGGCATTTCAGATATAGGTGTCGATAGGCATTTCAGATATAGGTGTCGATAGGCATTTCAGATATAGGTGTCGATAGGCATTTCAGATATAGGTGTCGATAGGCATTTCAGATATAGGTGTCGATAGGCATTTCATATATAGGTCGATAGGCATTTCAGATATAGGTGTCGATAGGCATTTCAGATATAGGTGTCGATAGGCAATTCAGATATAAGTGTCGATAGGCATTTCAGATATAGGTGCCGATAGGCATTTCAGATATAGTTGCCGATTGGCATTTTAAAAATAGGTGCCGATAGCATTTCAGATATAGAAGCCGATAGGCATTTCAAATATAGGTGCCGATAGGCATTCCAGATGTGGTTGCCGATAGGCATTTCAAATATAGGTGCTAATAGGCATTTCAGATGTAGTTTCCGATAGGCATTTCAAAAATATGTGTCGATAGGCATTTCAGATATAGGTGTCGATAGACATTTCAGATATAGGTGTCGATAGGCATTTCAGATATAGGTGTCGATAGGCATTTCAGATATAGGTGTCGATAGGCATTTCAGATATAGGTGTCGATAGGCATTTCAGATATAGGTGTCGATAGGCATTTCAGATATAGGTGCCGATAGGCATTTCAGATATAGTTGCCGATTGGCATTTTAAAAATAGGTACCGATAGGCATTTCAGATATAGAAGCCGATAGGCATTTCAAATATAGGTGCCGATAGGCATTCCAGATATGGTTGCCGATAGGCATTTCAAATATAGGTGCTGATAGGCATTTCAGATGTAGTTTCCGATAGGCATTTCAAAAATAGATGTCGATAGGCATTTCAGATATAGGTGTCGATAGGCATTTCAGATATAGGTGTCGATAGGCATTTCAGATATAGGTGTCGATAGGCATTTCAGATATAGGTGTCGATAGGCATTTCAGATATAGGTGTCGATAGGCATTTCAGATATAGGTGTCGATAGGCATTTCAGATATAGGTGTCGATAGGCATTTCAGATATAGGTGTCGATAGGCATTTCAGATATAGGTGCCGATAGGCATTTTAGATATAGTTGCCGATTGGCATTTTAAAAATAGGTGCCGATAGGCATTTCAGATGTAGAAGCCGATAGGCATTTCAAATATAGGTGCCGAAAGGCATTCCAGATATGGTTGCCGATAGGCATTTCAAATATAGGTGCTGATAGGCATTTCAGATGTAGTTTCCGATAGGCATTTCAAAAATAGGTGTCGATAGGCATTTCAGATATAGGTGTCGATAGGCATTTCAGATATAGGTGTCGATAGGCATTTCAGATATAGGTGTCGATAGGCATTTCAGATATAGGTGTCGATAGGTATTTCAGATATAGGTGTCGATAGGCATTTCAGATATAGGTGTCGATAGGCATTTCAGATATAGGTGTCGATAGGCATTTCAGATATAGGTGCCGATAGGCATTTCAGATATATTTGCCGATTGGCATTTTAAAAATAGGTGCCGATAGGCATTTCAGATATAGAAGCCGATAGGCATTTCAAATATAGGTGCCGATAGGCATTCCAGATATGGTTGCCGATAGGCATTTCAAATATAGGTGCCGATAGGCATTCCAGATATGGTTGCCGATAGGCATTTCAAATATAGGTGCTGATAGGCATTTCAGATGTAGTTTCCGATAGGCATTTCAAAAATAGGTGTCGATAGGCATTTCAGATATAGGTGTCGATAGGCATTTCAGATATAGGTGTCGATAGGCATTTCAGATATAGGTGTCGATAGGCATTTCAGATATAGGTGTCGATAGGCATTTCAGATAAAGGTGTCGATAGGAATTTCAGATATAGGTGTCGATAGGCATTTCAGATATAGGTGTCGATAGGCATTTCAGATATAGGTGCCGATAGGCATTTCAGATATAGTTGCCGATTGGCATTTTAAAAATAGGTGCCGATAGGCATTTCAGATATAGAAGCAGATAGGCATTTCAAATATAGGTGCCGATAGGCATTCCAGATATGGTTGCCGATAGGCATTTCAAATATAGGTGCTGATAGGCATTTCAGATGTAGTTTCCGATAGGCATTTCAAAAATAGGTGTCGATAGGCATTTCAGATATAGGTGTCGATAGGCATTTCAGATATAGGTGTCGATAGGCATTTCAGATATAGGTGTCGATAGGCATTTCAGATATAGGTGCCGATAGGCATTTCAGATATAGTTGCCAATTGGCATTTTAAAAATAGGTGCCGATAGGCATTTCAGATATAGAAGCCGATAGGCATTTCAAATATAGGTGCCGATAGGCATTACAGATATGGTTGCCGATAGGCATTTCAAATATAGGTGCTGATAGGCATTTCAGATGTAGTTTCCGATAGGCATTTCAAAAATAGGTGTCGATAGGCATTTCAGATATAGGTGTCGATAGGCATTTCAGATATAGGTGTCGATAGGCATTTCAGATATAGGTGTCGATAGGCATTTCAGATATAGGTGTCGATAGGCATTTCAGATATAGGTGTCGATAGGCATTTCATATATAGGTGTCGATAGGCATTTCAGATATAGGTGTCGATAGGCATTTCAGATATAGGTGTCGATAGGCAATTCAGATATAAGTGTCGATAGGCATTTCAGATATAGGTGCCGATAGGCATTTCAGATATAGGTGCCGATAGGCATTTCAGATATAGTTGCCGATTGGCCTTTTAAAAATAGGTGCCGATAGGCATTTCAGATATAGAAGCCGATAGGCATTTCAAATATAGGTGCCGATAGGCATTCCAGATATGGTTGCCGATAGGCATTTCAAATATAGGTGCTGATAGGCATTTCAGATGTAGTTTCCGATAGGCATTTCAAAAATAGGTGTCGATAGGCATTTCAGATATAGGTGTCGATAGGCATTTCATTATAGGTGTCGATAGGCATTTCAGATATAGGTGTCGATAGGCATTTCAGATAAAGGTGTCGATAGGCATTTCAGATATAGGTGTCGATAGGCATTTCAGATATAGGTGTCGATAGGCATTTCAGATATAGGTGCCGATAGGCATTTCAGATATAGTTGCCGATTGGCATTTTAAAAATATGTGCCGATAGGCATTTCAGATGTAGAAGCCGATAGGCATTTCAAATATAGGTGCCGAAAGGCATTCCAGATATGGTTGCCGATAGGCATTTCAAATATAGGTGCTGATAGGCATTTCAGATGTAGTTTCCGATAGGCATTTCAAAAATAGGTGTCGATAGGCATTTCAGATATATGTGTCGATAGGCATTTCAGATACAGGTGTCGATAGGCATTTCAGATATAGGTGTCGATAGGCATTTCAGATATAGGTGTCGATAGGCATTACAGATATAGGTGTCGATAGGCATTTCAGATATAGGTGTCGATAGGCATTTCAGATATAGGTGCCGATAGGCATTTCAGATATAGTTGCCGATTGGCATTTTAAAAATAGGTGCTGATAGGCATTTCAGATATAGAAGCCGATAGGCATTTCAAATATAGGTGCCGATAGGCATTCCAGATATGGTTGCCGATAGGCATTTCAAATATAGGTGCTGTTAGGCATTTCAGATGTAGTTTCCGATAGGCATTTCAAAAATAGGTGTCGATAGGCATTTCAGATATAGGTGTCGATAGGTTTTTCAGATATAGGTGTCGATAGGCATTTCAGATATAGGTGTCGATAGGCATTTCAGATATAGGTGTCGATAGGCATTTCAGATATAGGTGTCGATAGGCATTTCAGATATAGGTGTCGATAGGCATTTCAGATATAGGTGTCGATAGGCATTTCAGATATAGGTGCCGATAGGCATTTCAGATATAGTTGCCGATTGGCATTTTAAAAATAGGTGCCGATTGGCATTTCAGATATAGAAGCCGATAGGCATTTCAAATATAGGTGCCGATAGGCATTCCAGATATGGTTGCCGATAGGCATTTCAAATATAGGTGCTGATAGGCATTTCAGATGTAGTTTCCGATAGGCATTTCAAAAATTGGTGTCGATAGGCATTTCAGATAAAGGTGTCGATAGGCATTTCAGATATAGGTGTCAATAGGCATTTCAGATATAGGTGTCTATAGGCATTTCAGATATAGGTGTCGATAGGCATTTCAGATATAGGTGTCGATAGGCATTTCAGATATAGGTGTCGATAGGCATTTCAGATATAGGTGTCGATAGGCATTTCAGATATAGGTGTCGATAGGCATTTCAGATATAGGTGCCGATAGGCATTTCAGATATAGTTGCCGATTGGCATTTTAAAAATAGGTGCCGATAGGCATTTCAGATATAGAAGCCGATAGGCATTTCAAATATAGGTGCCGATAGGCATTCCAGATATGGTTGCCGATAGGCATTTCAAATATAGGTGCTGATAGGCATTTCAGATGTAGTTTCCGATAGGCATTTCAAAAATAGGTGTCGATAGGCATTTCAGATATAGGTGTCGATAGGCATTTCAGATATAGGTGTCGATAGGCATTTCAGATATAGGTGTCGATAGGCATTTCAGATATAGGTGTCGATAGGCATTTCAGATATAGGTGTCGATAGACATTTCAGATATAGGTGTCGATAGGCATTTCAGATATAGGTGTCGATAGGCATTTCAGATATAGGTGCCGATAGGCATTTCAGATATAGTTGCCGATTGGCATTTTAAAAATAGGTGCCGATAGGCATTTAAGATATAGAAGCCGATAGGCATTTCAAATATAGGTGCCGATAGGCATTCCAGATATGGTTGCCGATAGGCATTTCAAATATAGGTGCTGATAGGCATTTCAGATGTAGTTTCCGATAGGCATTTCAAAAATAGGTGTCGATAGGCATTTCAGATATAGGTGTCGATAGGCATTTCAGATATAGGTGTCGATAGGCATTTCAGATATAGGTGTCGATAGGCATTTCAGATATAGGTGTCGATAGGCATTTCAGATATAGGTGTCGATAAGCATTTCAGATATAGGTGTCGATAGGCATTTCAGATATAGGTGTCGATAGGCATTTCAGATATAGGTGCCGATAGGCATTTCAGATATAGTTGCCGATTGGCATTTTAAAAATAGGTGCCGATAGGCATTTCAGATATAGAAGCCGATAGGCATTTCAAATATAGGTGCCGATAGGCATTACAGATATGGTTGCCGATAGGCATTTCAAATATAGGTGCTGATAGGCATTTCAGATGTAGTTTCCGATAGGCATTTCAAAAATAGGTGTCGATAGGCATTTCAGATATAGGTGTCGATAGGCATTTCAGATATAGGTGTCGATAGGCATTTCAGATATAGGTGTCGATAGGCATTTCAGATATAGGTGTCGATAGGCATTTCAGATATAGGTGTCGATAGGCATTTCATATATAGGTGTCGATAGGCATTTCAGATATAGGTGTCGATAGGCATTTCAGATATAGGTGTCGATAGGCAATTCAGATATAAGTGTCGATAGGCATTTCAGATATAGGTGCCGATAGGCATTTCAGATATAGTTGCCGATTGGCATTTTAAAAATAGGTGCCGATAGGCATTTCAGATATAGAAGCCGATAGGCATTTCAAATATAGGTGCCGATAGGCATTCCAGATGTGGTTGCCGATAGGCATTTCAAATATAGGTGCTAATAGGCATTTCAGATGTAGTTTCCGATAGGCATTTCAAAAATATGTGTCGATAGGCATTTCAGATATAGGTGTCGATAGACATTTCAGATATAGGTGTCGATAGGCATTTCAGATATAGGTGTCGATAGGCATTTCAGATATAGGTGTCGATAGGCATTTCAGATATAGGTGTCGATAGGCATTTCAGATATAGGTGTCGATAGGCATTTCAGATATAGGTGCCGATTTGAATTTCAGATATAGTTGCCGATTGGCATTTTAAAAATAGGTACCGATAGGCATTTCAGATATAGAAGCCGATAGGCATTTCAAATATAGGTGCCGATAGGCATTCCAGATATGGTTGCCGATAGGCATTTCAAATATAGGTGCTGATAGGCATTTCAGATGTAGTTTCCGATAGGCATTTCAAAAATAGATGTCGATAGGCATTTCAGATATAGGTGTCGATAGGCATTTCAGATATAGGTGTCAATAGGCATTTCAGATATAGGTGTCGATAGGCATTTCAGATATAGGTGTCGATAGGCATTTCAGATATAGGTGTCGATAGGCATTTCAGATATAGGTGTCGATAGGCATTTCAGATATAGGTGTCGATAGGCATTTCAGATATAGGTGCCGATAGGCATTTCAGATATAGTTGCCGATTGGCATTTTAAAAATAGGTGCCGATAGGCATTTCAGATATAGAAGCCGATAGGCATTTCAATAATAGGTGCCGATAGGCATTCCAGATATGGTTGCCGATAGGCATTTCAAATATAGGTGCTGATAGGCATTTCAGATGTAGTTTCCGATAGGCATTTCAAAAAAAGGTGTCGATAGGCATTTCAGATATAGGTGTCGATAGGCATTTCAGATATAGGTGTCGATAGGCATTTCAGATATAGGTGTCGATAGGCATTTCAGATATAGGTGTCGAAAGGCATTTTAGATATAGGTGTCGATAGGCATTTCAGATATAGGTGTCGATAGGCATTTCAGATATAGGTGTCGATAGGCATTTCAGATATAGGTGTCGATAGGCATTTCAGATATAGGTGCCGATAGGCATTTCAGATATAGTTGCCGATTGGCATTTTAAAAATAGGTGCCGATAGGCATTTCAGATGTAGAAGCCGATAGGCATTTCAAATATAGGTGCCGAAAGGCATTCCAGATATGGTTGCCGATAGACATTTCAAATATAGGTGCTGATAGGCATTTCAGATGTAGTTTCCGATAGGCATTTCAAAAATAGGTGTCGATAGGCATTTCAGATATAGGTGTCGATAGGCATTTCAGATATAGGTGTCGATAGGCATTTCAGATATAGGTGTCGATAGGCATTTCAAATATAGGTGTCGATAGGTATTTCAGATATAGGTGTCGATAGGCATTTCAGATATAGGTGTCGATAGGCATTTCAGATATAGGTGTCGATAGGCATTTCAGATATAGGTGCCGATAGGCATTTCAGATATATTTGCCGATTGGCATTTTAAAAATAGGTGCCGATAGGCATTTCAGATGTAGAAGCCGATAGGCATTTCAAATATAGGTGCCGATAGGCATTCCAGATATGGTTGCCGATAGGCATTTCAAATATAGGTGCCGATAGGCATTCCAGATATGGTTGCCGATAGGCATTTCAAATATAGGTGCTGATAGGCATTTCAGATGTAGTTTCCGATAGGCATTTCAAAAATAGGTGTCGATAGGCATTTCAGATATAGGTGTCGATAGGCATTTCAGATATAGGTGTCGATAGGCATTTCAGATATAGGTGTCGATAGACATTTCAGATATAGGTGTCGATAGGCATTTCAGATAAAGGTGTCGATAGGAATTTCAGATATAGGTGTCGATAGGCATTTCAGATATAGGTGTCGATAGGCATTTCAGATATAGGTGCCGATAGGCATTTCAGATATAGTTGCCGATTGGCATTTTAAAAATAGGTGCCGATAGGCATTTCAGATATAGAAGCAGATAGGCATTTCAAATATAGGTGCCGATAGGCATTCCAGATATGGTTGCCGATAGGCATTTCAAATATAGGTGCTGATAGGCATTTCAGATGTAGTTTCCGATAGGCATTTCAAAAATAGGTGTCGATAGGCATTTCAGATATAGGTGTCGATAGGCATTTCAGATATAGGTGTCGATAGGCATTTCAGATATAGGTGTCGATAGGCATTTCAGATATAGGTGTCGATAGGCATTTCAGATATAGGTGTCGATAGGCATTTTAGATATAGGTGTCGATAGGCATTTCTGATATAGGTGTCGATAGGCATTTCAGATATAGGTGCCGATAGGCATTTCAGATATAGTTGCCGATTGGCATTTTAAAAATAGGTGCCGATAGGCATTTCAGATATAGAAGCCGATAGGCATTTCAAATATAGGTGCCGATAGGCATTCCAGATATGGTTGCCGATAGGCATTTCAAATATAGGTGCTGTTAGGCATTTCAGATGTAGTTTCCGATAAGCATTTCAAAAATAGGTGTCGATAGGCATTTCAGATATAGGTGTCGATAGGCATTTCAGATATAGGTGTCGATAGGCATTTCAGATATAGTTGTCGATAGGCATTTCAGATATAGGTGTCGATAGGCATTTCAGATATAGGTGTCGATAGGCATTTCAGATATAGGTGTCGATAGGCATTTCAGATATAGGTGCCGATAGGCATTTCAGATATAGTTGCCGATTGGCCTTTTAAAAATAGGTGCCGATAGGCATTTCAGATATAGAAGCCGATAGGCATTTCAAATATAGGTGCCGATAGGCATTCCAGATATGGTTGCCGATAGGCATTTCAAATATAGGTGCTGATAGGCATTTCAGATGTAGTTTCCGATAGGCATTTCAAAAATAGGTGTCGATAGGCATTTCAGATATAGGTGTCGATAGGCATTTCAGATATAGGTGTCGATAGGCATTTCAGATATAGGTGTCGATAGGCATTTCAGATATAGGTGCCGATAGGCATTTCAGATATAGTTGCCGATTGGCATTTTAAAAATAGGTGCCGATAGGCATTTCAGATATAGAAGCAGATAGGCAATTCAAATATAGGTGCCGATAGGCATTCCAGATATGGTTGCCGATAGGCATTTCAAATATAGTTGCTGATAGGCATTTCAGATGTAGTTTCCGATAGGCATTTCAAAAATAGGTGTCGATAGGCATTTCAGATATAGGTGTCGATAGGCATTTCAGATATAGGTGTCGATAGGCATTTCAGATATAGGTGTCGATAGGCATTTCAGATATAGGTGTCGATAGGCATTTCAGATATAGGTGTCGATAGGCATTTCAGATATAGGTGTCGATAGGCATTTCTGATATAGATGTCGATAGGCATTTCAGATATAGGTGCCGATAGGCATTTCAGATATAGTTGCCGATTGGCATTTTAAAAATAGGTGCCGATAGGCATTTCAGATATAGAGGCCGATAGGCATTTCAAATATAGGTGCTGATAGGCATTTCAGATGTAGTTTCCGATAGGCATTTCAAAAATAGGTGTCGATAGGCATTTCAGATATAGGTGTCGATAGGCATTTCATTATAGGTGTCGATAGGCATTTCAGATATAGGTGTCGATAGGCATTTCAGATAAAGGTGTCGATAGGCATTTCAGATATAGGTGTCGATAGGCATTTCAGATATAGGTGTCGATAGGCATTTCAGATATAGGTGCCGATAGGCATTTCAGATATAGTTGCCGATTGGCATTTTAAAAATAGGTGCCGATAGGCATTTCAGATATAGAAGCCGATAGGCATTTCAAATATAGGTGCCGATAAGCATTCCAGATATGGTTGCCGATAGGCATTTCAAATATAGGTGCTGATAGGCATTTCAGATGTAGTTCCCGATAGGCATTTCAAAAATAGGTGTCGATAGGCATTTCAGATATAGGTGTCGATAGGCATTTCAGATATAGGTGTCGATATGCATTTCAGATATAGGTGTCGATAGGCATTTCAGATATAGGTGTCGATAGGCATTTCAGATATAGATGTCGATAGGCATTTCAGATATAGGTGCCGATAGGCATTTCAGATATAGTTGCCGATTGGCATTTTAAAAATAGGTGCCGATAGGCATTTCAGATATAGAAGCCGATAGGCATTTCAAATATAGGTGCCGATAGGCATTCCAGATATGGTTGCCGATAGGCATTTCAAATATAGGTGTCGATAGGCATTTCAGATATAGGTGTCGATAGGCATTTCAGATATAGGTGTCGATAGGCATTTCAGATATAGGTGTCGATAGGCATTTCAGATAAAGGTGTCGATAGGCATTTCAGATATAGGTGTCGATAGGCATTTCAGATATAGGTGTCGATAGGCATTTCAGATATAGGTGTCGATAGACATTTCAGATATAGGTGTCGATAGGCATTTCAGATATAGGTGTCGATAGGCATTTCAGATATAGGTGTCGATAGGCATTTCAGATAAAGGTGTCGATAGGCATTTCAGATATAGGTGTCGATAGGCATTTCAGATATAGGTGTCGATAGGCATTTCAGATATAGGTGTCGATAGGCATTTCAGATATAGGTGCCGATAGGCATTTCAGATATAGTTGCCGACTGGCATTTTAAAAATAGGTGCCGATAGGCATTTCAGATATAGAAGCCGATAGGCATTTCAAATATAGGTGCCGATAGGCATTCCAGATATGGTTGCCGATAGGCATTTCAAATATAGGTGCTGATAGGCATTTCAGATGTAGTTTCCGATAGGCATTTCAAAAATAGGTGCCGATAGGCATTTCAGATATAGGTGCCGATAGGCATTTCAGATATAGTTGCCGATATATATTTTAAAAATAGGTGCCGATAGGCATTTCAGATATAGAAGCCGATAGGCATTTCAAATATAGG
>JAVRKA010000980.1:0-34876 GCA_034508555.1 Venustoraphidia nigricollis | reverse complement strand
CCTATATTTGTAATGCCTAACGGCACCTATATTTTAAATGCCTATCGGCAACTATATCTGATATGCCTATCGGCACCTATATCTGAAATGCCTATCGGCACCTATTTTTGAAATGCCTATCGGAAACTACATCTAAAATGCCTATCGGCACCTATTTTTAAAATGCCAATCGGAAACTATATCTGAAATGCCTATCGGCACCTATATCTGAAATGCCTATCGGCACCTATTTTTGAAATGCATATCGGAAACTACATCTGAAATGCCTATCAGCACCTATATCTGAAATGCCTATCGGAACCTATTTTTAAAATGCCAATCGGCAACTATATCTGAAATGCCTATCGGCACCTATATCTTAAATGCCTATCGGCACCAATTTTTGAAATGCCTATCGGAAACTACATCTGAAATGCCTATCAGCACCTATATTTGAAATGCCTATAGGCAACCATATCTGGAATGCCTATCGGCACCTATATCTGAAATGCCTATCGGCACTTATTTTTGAAATGCCTATCGGAAACTACATCTGAAATGCCTATCAGCACCTATATTTGAAATGCCTATCGGCAACCATATCTGAAATGCCTATCGACACCTATATTTGAAATACCTATCGGCTTCTATATCTGAAATGCCTATCGGCACCTATTTTTAAAATGCCAATCGGCAACTATATCTGAAATGCCTATCGGCACCTATATCTGAAATGCCTATCGGCACCAATTTTTGAAATGCCTATCGGAAACTACATCTGAAATGCCTATCAGCACCTATATTTGAAATGCCTATCGGCAACCATATCTGGAATGCTTATCGGCACCTATATATGAAATGCCTATCGGCTTCTATATCTGAAATGCCTATCGGCACCTACTTTTAAAATGCCAATCGGCAACTATATCTGAAATGCCTATCGGCACTTCTATCTGAAATGCCTATCGGCACCAATTTTTGAAATGCCTGTCGGAAACTACATCTGAAATGCCTATCAGCACCTATATTTGAAATGCCTATCGGCAGCCATATCTGGAATGCCTATCGGCACCTATATTTGAATTGCCTAACGGCTTCTATATCTGTAATGCCTATCGGCACCTATTTTTAAAATGCTAATCGGCAACTATATCTGAAATGCCTTTCGGCACCTATATCTGAATTGCCTATCGGCACCTATTTTTGAAATGCCTATCGAAAACTACATCTGAAATGCCTATCAGCACCTATATTTGAAATGCCTATCGGCAACCATATGTGGAATGCCTATCGGCACCTATATTTGAAATGCCTATCGGCTTCTATATCTGAAATGCCTATCGGCACCTATATCTGAAATGCCTTTCGGCACCTATATTTGAAATGCCTATCGGAAACTACAGCTGAAATGCCTATCAGCACCAATATTTGAGATGCCTATCGGCAACCATATCTGAAATGCCTATCGACACCTATATTTAAAATACCTATCGGCTTCTATATCTGAAATGCCTCTCGGCACCTATTTTTAAAATGCCAATCAGCAACTATATCTGAAATGCCTATCGGCACCTATATCTGAAATGCCTATCGGCACCAATTTTTGAAATGCCTATCGGAAACTACATCTGAAATGCCTATCAGCACCTATATTTGAAATGCCTATCGGCAACCATATCTGGAATGCCTATCGGCACCTATATTTGAAATGCCTATCGGCTTCTATATCTGAAATGCCTATCGGCACCTATTTTTAAAATGCCAATCGGCATCTATATCTGAAATGCCAATCGGCACCTATATCTGAAATGCCTATCGGCACCTATTTTTGAAATGCCTATCGGAAACTACATCTGAAATGCTTATCAGAACCTATATTTGAAATGCCTATCGTCAACCACATCACAAATGCCTATCGGCACCTATATCTGAAATGCCTTTCGGCATTTATATCTGAAATGCCTATCGACACTAATATTTGTAATGCCTATCGGCACCTATATTTTAAATGCCTATCGGCAACTATATCTGGTATGCCTATCGGCACCTATATCTGAAATGCCTATCGGCACCTATTTTTGAAATGCCTATCGGAAACTACATCTAAAATGCCTATCGGCAACTATTTTAAAATGCCAATCGGCAACTATATCTGAAATGCCAATCGGCACCTATATCTGAAATGCTTATCGGCACCTATTTTTGAAATGCCTATCGGAAACTACATCTGAAATGCCTATCAGCACCTATATTTGAAATGCCTATCGGCAACCATATCTGAAATGCCTATCGACACCTATATTTGAAATACCTATCGGCTTCTATATCTGAAATGCCTATCGGCACCTATTTTTAAAATGCTAATCGGCAACTATATCTGAAATGCCTATCGGCACCTATATCTGAAATGCCTATCGGCACCAATTTTTGAAATGCCTATCGGAAAATACATCTGAAATGCCTATCAGCACCTATATTTGAAATGCCTATCGGCAACCATATCTGGAATGCTTATCGGCACCTATATTTGAAATGCCTATCGGCTTCTATATCTGAAATGCCTATCGGCACCTACTTTTAAAATGCCAATCGGCAACTATATCTGAAATGCCTATCGGCACCTATATCTGAAATGCCTATCGGCACCTATATTTGAAATGCCTATCGGAAACTACAGCTGAAATGCCTATCAGCACCAATATTTGAGATGCCTATCGGCAACCATATCTGAAATGCCTATCGACACCTATATTTGAAATACCTATCGGCCTTTATATCTGAAATGCCTATCGGCACATATTTTTAAAATGCCAATCGGCAACTATATCTGAAATGCCTATCGGCACCTATATCTAAAATGCCTATCGGCACCTATTTTCGAAATGCCTATCGGAAACTACATCTGAAATGCCTATCAGCACCTATATTTGAAATGCCTATCGGCAACCATATCTGGAATGCCTATCGGCACCTATATTTGAAATGCCGATCGGCTTTTATATCTGAAATGCCTATCGGCACCTATTTTTAAAATGCCAATCGGCGACTATATCTGAAATGCCTATCGGCACGTATATCTGAAATGCCTATCGGCACCTATTTTTGAAATGCCTATCGGAAACTACATCTGAAATGCCTATCAGCACCTATATTTGAAATGCCTATCGGCAACCAAATCAGAAATGCCTATCGGCACCAATATCTGAAATGCCTTTCGGCATTTATATCTGAAATGCCTATCGGCACCTATATTTGAAATGCCTATCGGCACCTATATTTTAAATGCCTATCGGCAACTATATCCTATATGCCTATCGGCACCTATATCTGAAATGCCTATCGGCACCTGTTTTTAAAATACCTATCGGAAAATACATCCGAAATGCCTATCGGCACCTATTTTTAAAATGCCAATCGGCAACTATATCTGAAATGCCTATCGGCACCTATATCTGAGATGCCTATCGGCACCTATTTTTGAAATGCCTATCGGAAACTACATCTGAAATGCCTATCAGCACCTATATCTGAAATGCCTATCGGCAACCATATCTGGAATGCCCATCGTCACCTACATTTAAAATGCCTATCGGCTTCTATATCTGAAATGCCTATCGGCACCTTTTTTTAAAATGCCAATCGGCAACTATATCTGAAATGCCTATCGGCACCTATATCTGAAATGCCTATCGGCACCTATTTTTAAAATGCCAATCGGCAACTATATCTGAAATGCCTATCGGCACCTATAACTGAAATGCCTATCGGCACCTATTTTTGAAATGCCTATCGGAAACTACATCTGAAATGCCTATCGGCACCTATTTTTAAAATGCCAATCGGTAACTATATCTGAAATGCCTATCGGCACCTATATCTGAGATGCCTATCGGCACCTATTTTTGAAATGCCTATCGGAAACTACATCTGAAATGCCTATTAGCACCTATATCTGAAATGGCTATCGGCAACCATATCTGGAATGCCCATCGGCACCTACATTTGAAATGCCTATCGGCTTCTATATCTGAAATGCCTATCGGCACCTATTTTTAAAATGCCAATCGGCAACTATATCTGAAATGCCTATCAGCACCTATATCTGAAATGCCTATCGGCACCTATTTTTAAAATGCCAATCGGCAACTATATCTGATATGCCTATCGGCACCTATATCTGAAATGCCTATCGGCACCTATTTTTGAAATGCCTATCGGAAAATACATCTGAAATGCCTATCGGCACCTATTTTTAAAATGACATTCGGCAACTATATCTGAAATGCCAATCGACACCTATATTTGAAATACCTATCGACTTCTATATTTGAAATGCCTATCGGCACCTATTTTAAAAATGCCATTCGGCAACTATATCTGAAATGCTTATCGGCACCTATATCTGAAATGCCTATCGGCACTTATTTTTGAAATGCCTTTTGGAAACTACATCTGAAATGCCTATCAGCACCTATATTTGAAATGCCTATCGGCAACCATATCTGGAATGCCTATCGGCACCTACATTTGAAATGCCTATCGGCTTCTATATCTGAAATGCTTATCGGCACCTATATCTAAAATGCCTATCGGCACCTATTTTTTAAATGCCTATCGGAAACTACATCTGAAATGCCTATCAGCACCAATATTTGAAATTCCTATCGGCAACCATATCCGGAATGCCTATCGGCACCTATATTTAAAATGCCTATCGGCTTCTATATCTGAAATGCCTATCGGCACCTATTTTTTAAATTCCAATCGACAACTATATCTGAAATGCCTATCGGCACCTATATCTGAAATGCCTATCGGCACCAATTTTTGAAGTGCCTATCGGAAACTACATCTGAAATGCTTTTCAGCACTTATATTTGAAATGCTTATCGGCAACTATATCTGGAATGCCTATCGGCACCTACATTTGAAATGCCTATCGGCTTCTATATCTGAAATGCCTACCGGCAACTATTTTAAAAATGCCAATCGGCAACTATATCTGAAATGCCTATCGGCACCTATATCTGAAATGCCTATCGGCACCTATTTTTGAAATTCCTATCGGAAACTACATCTGAAATGCCTATCAGCACCTATATTTGAAATGCCTATCGGCAACCACATCAGAAAGTCCTATCGGCACCTATATCTGAAATGCCTTTCGGCATTTATATCTGAAATGCTTATCGACACCTATATTTGAAATGCCTATCGGCACCTATATTTTAAATGCCCATCGGCAACTTTATCTGATATGCCTATCGGCACCTATATCTGAAATGCCTATCGGCACCTATTTTTGAAATGCCTATCGGAAACTACATCTAAAATGCCTATCGGCACCTATTTTTAAAATGCCAATCGGCAACTATATCTTAAATGCCTATCAGCACCTATATTTGAAATGCCAATCGGCAACCATATCTGGAATGCCTATCGGCACCTATATTTGAAATGCCTATCGGCTTTTATATCTGAAATGCCTATCGACACCTATTTTTAAAATGCCAATCGGCAACTATATCTAAAATGCCTATCGGCACCTATATCTGAAATGCCTATCGGCACCTATTCTTGAAATGCCTATCGGAAACTACATCTGAAATGCCTATCAGCACCTATATTTGAAATGCCTATCGGCAACCATATCTGAAATGCCTATCGGCACCTATTTTTAAAATGCCAATCGGTAACTATATCTGAAATGCCTATCGGTACCTATATCTGAAATGCCTATCGGCACCAATTTTTGAAATGCCTATCGGAAACTACATCTGAAATGCCTATCAGCACCTATATTTGAAATGCCTATCGGCAACCATATCTGGAATGCCTATCGGCACCTATATTTGAAATGTCTATTGGCTTCTATATCTGAAATGCCTATCGGCACCTATTTTTAAAATGCCAATCGGCAACTATATCTAAAATGCCTATCGGCACCTATTTCTGAAATGCCTATCGGCACCTATTCTTGAAATGCCTATCGGAAACTACATCTGAAATGCCTATCAGCACCTATATTTGAAATGCCTATCGGCAACCATATCTGAAATGCCTATCGGCACCTATTTTTTAAATGCCAATCGGTAACTATATCTGAAATGCCTATCGGTACCTATATCTGAAATGCCTATCGGCACCAATTTTTGAAATGCCTATCGGAAACAACATCTGGAATGCCTATCAGCACCTATATTTGAAATGCCTATAGAAAATCATACCTGGAATGCCTATCGGCACCTATATTTGAAATGCCTATCGGCTTCTATATCTGAAATGCCTATCGACACCTATTTTTAAAATGCCAACCGGCAACTATATCTGAAATGCCTATCGGCACCTATATCTGAAATGCCTATCGGCACCAATTTTTGAAATGCCTATCGGAAACTACATCTGAAATGCCTATCAGCACCTATATTTGAAATGCCTATCGACAACCATATCTGGAATGCTTATCGGCACCTATATTTGAAATGCCTATCCGCTTCAATATCTGAAATGCCTATCGGCACCTATTTTTAAAATGCCAATCTGCAACTATATCTGAAATGCCTATCGGCACCTATATCTGAAATGCCTATCGGCACCTATATTTAAAATGCCTATCGGCAAACATATCTGGAATGCCTATCGGCACCTATATTTGAAATGCCTATCGGCTTCTATATCTGAAATGCCTATCGGCACATATTTTTAAAATGCCAATCAGCAACTATGTCTGTAATGCCTATCGGCACCTATATCTGAAATGCCTATCGGCACCTATTTTTGAAATGCCTATCGGAAACTACATCTAAAATGCCTATCAGCACCAATATTTGAAATGCATATCGGCAACCATATCTGAAATGCCTATCGACACCTATATTTGAAATACCTATCGGCTTCTATATCTGAAATGCCTATCGGCACCTATATCTGAAATGCCTATCCGCACCTATTTTTGAAATGCCTATCGGAAACTACATCTGAAATGCCTATCAGCACCTATATTTGAAATGCCTATCGGCTTCTATGTCTGAAATGCCTATCGGCACCCATTTTTAAAATGCCAATCGGCGACTATACCTGAAATGCCTATCGGCACCTATATCTGAATTGCCTATCGGCACCTATTTTTGAAATGCCTATCGGAAACCAGATCTAAAATGCCTATCAGCACCTATATTTGAAATGCCTATCGGCAACCATATCTGGAATGCCTATCGGCACCTATATTTGAAATGCCTATCGGCTTCTATATTTAAAATGCCTATCGGCAACCATATCTGAAATGCCTATCGTCAACTATATTTGAAATACTTATCGGCTTCTATATCTGAAATGCCTATCGGCACCTATATCTAAAATGCCTATCGGCACCAATTTTTGAAATGCCTATCGGAAACTACATCTGGAATGCCTATCAGCACCTATATTTTAAATGCCTATCGGCAACCATATCTGGAATGCCTATAGGCAACTATATTTGAAATACCTATCGGCTTCTATATCTGAAATGCCTATCGACACCTATTTTTAAAATGCCAATCGGCAACTATATCTGAAATGCCTATCGGCACCTATATCTGAAATGCCTATCGGCACCTATTTTTAAAATGCCAATCGGCAACTATATCTGAAATACCTATCGGCACCTATATCTGAAATGCCTATCGGCACAAATTTTTGAAATGCCTATCGGGAACTACATCTGAAATGCTTATCAGCACCTATATTTGAAATGCCTCTCGGCAACCATATCTGGAATGCTTATCGGCACCTATATTTGAAATGCCTATCGGCTTCTATATCTGAAATGCCTATCGGCAAATATTTTTAAAATGCCAATCGGCAACTATATCTGAAATGCCTATCGGCACCTATATCTGAAATGCCTATCGGCACCTATTTTTTGGAATGCCTATCGGAAACTACATCTGAAATGCCTATCAGCACCTATATTTGAAATGCCTATCGACAACCATATCTGGAATGCCTATCGGCACCTATATTAGAAATGCCCATCGGCTTCTATATCTGAAAGGCCTATCGGCACCTATTTTTAAAATGCCAATCGGCAACTATATCTGAAATGCCTATCGGCACCTATATCTGAAATGCCTACCGGCACCTATTTTTGAAATGCCTATCGGAAACTACATCTTAAATGCCTATCAGCACCCATATTTGAAATGCCTATCGGCAACCATATCTGGAATGCCTATCGGCACCTATATTTGAAATGCCTATCGGCTTCTATATCTGAAAAGCCTATCGGCACCTATTTTTAAAATGCCAAACGGCAACTATATCTGAAATGCCTATCGGCACCTATATCTGAAATGCCTATCGGCACCTATTTTTGAAATGCCTATCGGAAACTACATCTGAAATGCCTATCAGCACCTATATTTGAAATGCCTATCGGCAACTATATCTGGGATGCCTATCGGCACCTATATTTGAAATGCCTATCGGCTTCTATATCTGAAATGCCTATCGGCACCTATTTTTAAAATGCCAATCGGCAACTATATCTGAAATGCCTATCGGCACCTATATCTGAAATACCTATCGGCACCTATTTTTGAAATGCCTATCGGAAACTACATCTGAAATGCCTATCAGCACCTATATTTGAAATGCCTATCGGTAGCCATATCTGGAATGCCTATCGGCACCTATATTTGAAATGCCTATCGGCTTCTATATCTGAAATGCCTATCGGCACCTATTTTTAAAATGCCAATCGGCAACTATATCTGAAATGCCTTTCGGCACCTATATCTGAATTGCCTATCGGCACCTATTTTTGAAATGCCTATCGAAAACTACATCTGAAATGCCTATCAGCACCTATATTTGAAATGCCTATCGGCAACCATATGTGAAATGCCTATCGGCACCTATATTTGAAATGCCTATCGGCTTCTATATCTGAAATGCCTATCGGCACCTATATCTGAAATGCCTATCGGCACCCATATTTGAAATGCCTATTGGAAACTACAGCTGAAATGCCTATCAGCACCAATATTTGAGATGCCTATCGGCAACCATATCTGAAATGCCTATCGACACCTATATTTGAAATACCTATCGGCTTCTATATCTGAAATGCCTCTCGGCACCTATTTTTAAAATGCCAATCAGCAACTATATCTGAAATGCCTATCGGCACCTATATCTGAAATGCCTATCGGCACCAATTTTTGAAATGCCTATCGGAAACTACATCTGAAATGCCTATCAGCACCTATATTTGAAATGCCTATCGCCAACCATATCTGGAATGCCTATCGGCACCTATATTTGAAATGCCTATCGGCTTCTATATCTGAAATGCCTAATGGCACCTATTTTTAAAATGCCAATCGGCATCTATATCTGAAATGCCTATCGGCACCTATATCTGAAATGCCTATCGGCACCTATTTTTGAAATGCCTATCGGAAACTACATCTGAAATGCTTATCAGCACCTATATTTGAAATGCCTATCGTCAACCACATCACAAATGCCTATCGGCATCTATATCTAAAATGCCTTTCGGCATTTATATCTGAAATGCCTATCGACACCTATATTTGTAATGCCTATCGGCACCTATATTTTAAATGCCTATCGGCAACTATATCTGATATGCCTATCGGCACCTATATCTGAAATGCCTATCGGCACCTATTTTTGAAATGCCTATCGGAAACTACATCTAAAATGCCTATCGGCACCTATTTTAAAATGCCAATCGGCAACTATATCTGAAATGCCTATCGGCACCTATATCTGAAATGCTTATCGGCACCTATTTTTGAAATGCCTATCGGAAACTACATCTGAAAGCCTATCAGCACCTATATTTGAAATGCCTATCGGCAACCATATCTAAAATGCCTATCGACACCTATATTTGAAATACCTATCGGCTTCTATATCTGAAATGCCTATCGGCACCTATTTTTAAAATGCTAATCGGCAACTATATCTGAAATGCCTATCGGCACCTATGTCTGAAATGCCTATCGGCACCAATTTTTGAAATGCCTATCGGAAAATACATCTGAAATGCCTATCAGCACCTATATTTGAAATGCCTTTCGGCAACCATATCTGGAATGCTTATCAGCACCTATATTTGAAATGCCTATCGGCTTCTATATCTGAAATGCCTATCGGCACCTACTTTTAAAATGCCAATCGGCAACTATATCTGAAATGCCTATCGGTACCTATATCTGAAATGCCTATCGGCACCTATTTTTGAAATGCCTATCAGGAAACTACATCTGAAATGCCTATCAGCACCTATATTTGAAATGCCTATCGGCAACCATATCTGGAATGCCTATCGGCACATATATTTGAAATGCCTATCGGCTTCTATATCTGAAATGCCTATCGGCACCTATTTTTAAAATGCCAATCGGCTACTATATATGAAATGCTTTTCGGCACCTATATCTGAAATGCCTATCGGCGCCTATTTTTGAAAACCCTATCGAAAAATACATCTGAAATGCCTATCAGCACCTATATTTGAAATGCCTATCGGCAACCATATCTGGAATGCCTATCGGCACCTATATTTGAAATGCCTATCGGCTTCTATATCTGAAATCCCTATCGGCACCTATTTTAAAAATGCCAATCGGAAACTATATCTGAAATGCCTATCGGCACCTATATCTGAAATGCCTATCGGCACCTATTTTTGAAATGCATATCGGAAACTACATCTGAAATGCCTATCAGCACCTATATCTGAAATGCCTATCGGAGCCTATTTTTAAAATGCCAATCGGCATCTATATCTGAAATGCCTATCGGCACCTATATCTGAAATGCCTATCGGCACCTATTTTTGAAATGCCTATCGGAAACTACATCTGAAATGCTTATCAGCACCTATATTTGAAATGCCTATCGTCAACCACATCACAAATGCCTATCGGCATCTATATCTAAAATGCCTTTCGGCATTTATATCTGAAATGCCTATCGACACCTATATTTGTAATGCCTATCGGCACCTATATTTTAAATGCCTATCGGCAACTATATCTGATATGCCTATCGGCACCTATATCTGAAATGCCTATCGGCACCTATTTTTGAAATGCCTATCGGAAACTACATCTAAAATGCCTATCGGCACCTATTTTTAAAATGCCAATCGGAAACTATATCTGAAATGCCTATCGGCACCTATATCTGAAATGCCTATCGGCACCTATTTTTGAAATGCATATCGGAAACTACATCTGAAATGCCTATCAGCACCTATATCTGAAATGCCTATCGGAACCTATTTTTAAAATGCCAATCGGCAACTATATCTGAAATGCCTATCGGCACCTATATCTTAAATGCCTATCGGCACCAATTTTTGAAATGCCTATCGGAAACTACATCTGAAATGCCTATCAGCACCTATATTTGAAATGCCTATAGGCAACCATATCTGGAATGCCTATCGGCACCTATATCTGAAATGCCTATCGGCACTTATTTTTGAAATGCCTATCGGAAACTACATCTGAAATGCCTATCAGCACCTATATTTGAAATGCCTATCGGCAACCATATCTGAAATGCCTATCGACACCTATATTTGAAATACCTATCGGCTTCTATATCTGAAATGCCTATCGGCACCTATTTTTAAAATGCCAATCGGCAACTATATCTGAAATGCCTATCGGCACCTATATCTGAAATGCCTATCGGCACCAATTTTTGAAATGCCTATCGGAAACTACATCTGAAATGCCTATCAGCACCTATATTTGAAATGCCTATCGGCAACCATATCTGGAATGCTTATCGGCACCTATATATGAAATGCCTATCGGCTTCTATATCTGAAATGCCTATCGGCACCTACTTTTAAAATGCCAATCGGCAACTATATCTGAAATGCCTATCGGCACTTCTATCTGAAATGCCTATCGGCACCAATTTTTGAAATGCCTGTCGGAAACTACATCTGAAATGCCTATCAGCACCTATATTTGAAATGCCTATCGGCAGCCATATCTGGAATGCCTATCGGCACCTATATTTGAATTGCCTAACGGCTTCTATATCTGTAATGCCTATCGGCACCTATTTTTAAAATGCTAATCGGCAACTATATCTGAAATGCCTTTCGGCACCTATATCTGAATTGCCTATCGGCACCTATTTTTGAAATGCCTATCGAAAACTACATCTGAAATGCCTATCAGCACCTATATTTGAAATGCCTATCGGCAACCATATGTGGAATGCCTATCGGCACCTATATTTGAAATGCCTATCGGCTTCTATATCTGAAATGCCTATCGGCACCTATATCTGAAATGCCTATCGGCACCTATATTTGAAATGCCTATCGGAAACTACAGCTGAAATGCCTATCAGCACCAATATTTGAGATGCCTATCGGCAACCATATCTGAAATGCCTATCGACACCTATATTTAAAATACCTATCGGCTTCTATATCTGAAATGCCTCTCGGCACCTATTTTTAAAATGCCAATCAGCAACTATATCTGAAATGCCTATCAGCACCTATATCTGAAATGCCTATCGGCACCAATTTTTGAAATGCCTATCGGAAACTACATCTGAAATGCCTATCAGCACCTATATTTGAAATGCCTATCGGCAACCATATCTGGAATGCCTATCGGCACCTATATTTGAAATGCCTATCGGCTTCTATATCTGAAATGCCTATCGGCACCTATTTTTAAAATGCCAATCGGCATCTATATCTGAAATGCCAATCGGCACCTATATCTGAAATGCCTATCGGCACCTATTTTTGAAATGCCTATCGGAAACTACATCTGAAATGCTTATCAGAACCTATATTTGAAATGCCTATCGTCAACCACATCACAAATGCCTATCGGCACCTATATCTGAAATGCCTTTCGGCATTTATATCTGAAATGCCTATCGACACTAATATTTGTAATGCCTATCGGCACCTATATTTTAAATGCCTATCGGCAACTATATCTGGTATGCCTATCGGCACCTATATCTGAAATGCCTATCGGCACCTATTTTTGAAATGCCTATCGGAAACTACATCTAAAATGCCTATCGGCAACTATTTTAAAATGCCAATCGGCAACTATATCTGAAATGCCAATCGGCACCTATATCTGAAATGCTTATCGGCACCTATTTTTGAAATGCCTATCGGAAACTACATCTGAAATGCCTATCAGCACCTATATTTGAAATGCCTATCGGCAACCATATCTGAAATGCCTATCGACACCTATATTTGAAATACCTATCGGCTTCTATATCTGAAATGCCTATCGGCACCTATTTTTAAAATGCTAATCGGCAACTATATCTGAAATGCCTATCGGCACCTATATCTGAAATGCCTATCGGCACCAATTTTTGAAATGCCTATCGGAAAATACATCTGAAATGCCTATCAGCACCTATATTTGAAATGCCTATCGGCAACCATATCTGGAATGCTTATCGGCACCTATATTTGAAATGCCTATCGGCTTCTATATCTGAAATGCCTATCGGCACCTACTTTTAAAATGCCAATCGGCAACTATATCTGAAATGCCTATCGGCACCTATATCTGAAATGCCTATCGGCACCTATATTTGAAATGCCTATCGGAAACTACAGCTGAAATGCCTATCAGTACCAATATTTGAGATGCCTATCGGCAACCATATCTGAAATGCCTATCGACACCTATATTTGAAATACCTATCGGCCTTTATATCTGAAATGCCTATCGGCACATATTTTTAAAATGCCAATCGGCAACTATATCTGAAATGCCTATCGGCACCTATATCTAAAATGCCTATCGGCACCTATTTTCGAAATGCCTATCGGAAACTACATCTGAAATGCCTATCAGCACCTATATTTGAAATGCCTATCGGCAACCATATCTGGAATGCCTATCGGCACCTATATTTGAAATGCCGATCGGCTTTTATATCTGAAATGCCTATCGGCACCTATTTTTAAAATGCCAATCGGCGACTATATCTGAAATGCCTATCGGCACGTATATCTGAAATGCCTATCGGCACCTATTTTTGAAATGCCTATCGGAAACTACATCTGAAATGCCTATCAGCACCTATATTTGAAATGCCTATCGGCAACCAAATCAGAAATGCCTATCGGCACCTATATCTGAAATGCCTTTCGGCATTTATATCTGAAATGCCTATCGGCACCTATATTTGAAATGCCTATCGGCACCTATATTTTAAATGCCTATCGGCAACTATATCCTATATGCCTATCGGCACCTATATCTGAAATGCCTAGCGGCACCTGTTTTTAAAATACCTATCGGAAAATACATCCGAAATGCCTATCGGCACCTATTTTTAAAATGCCAATCGGCAACTATATCTGAAATGCCTATCGGCACCTATATCTGAGATGCCTATCGGCACCTATTTTTGAAATGCCTATCGGAAACTACATCTGAAATGCCTATCAGCACCTATATCTGAAATGCCTATCGGCAACCATATCTGGAATGCCCATCGTCACCTACATTTAAAATGCCTATCGGCTTCTATATCTGAAATGCCTATCGGCACCTTTTTTTAAAATGCCAATCGGCAACTATATCTGAAATGCCTATCGGCACCTATATCTGAAATGCCTATCGGCACCTATTTTTAAAATGCCAATCGGCAACTATATCTGAAATGCCTATCGGCACCTATAACTGAAATGCCTATCGGCACCTATTTTTGAAATGCCTATCGGAAACTACATCTGAAATGCCTATCGGCACCTATTTTTAAAATGCCAATCGGTAACTATATCTGAAATGCCTATCGGCACCTATATCTGAGATGCCTATCGGCACCTATTTTTGAAATGCCTATCGGAAACTACATCTGAAATGCCTATTAGCACCTATATCTGAAATGGCTATCGGCAACCATATCTGGAATGCCCATCGGCACCTACATTTGAAATGCCTATCGGCTTCTATATCTGAAATGCCTATCGGCACCTATTTTTAAAATGCCAATCGGCAACTATATCTGAAATGCCTATCAGCACCTATATCTGAAATGCCTATCGGCACCTATTTTTAAAATGCCAATCGGCAACTATATCTGATATGCCTATCGGCACCTATATCTGAAATGCCTATCGGCACCTATTTTTGAAATGCCTATCGGAAAATACATCTGAAATGCCTATCGGCACCTATTTTTAAAATGACATTCGGCAACTATATCTGAAATGCCAATCGACACCTATATTTGAAATACCTATCGACTTCTATATTTGAAATGCCTATCGGCACCTATTTTAAAAATGCCATTCGGCAACTATATCTGAAATGCTTATCGGCACCTATATCTGAAATGCCTATCGGCACTTATTTTTGAAATGCCTTTTGGAAACTACATCTGAAATGCCTATCAGCACCTATATTTGAAATGCCTATCGGCAACCATATCTGGAATGCCTATCGGCACCTATATTTGAAATGCCTATCGGCTTCTATATCTGAAATGCTTATCGGCACCTATATCTAAAATGCCTATCGGCACCTATTTTTTAAATGCCTATCGGAAACTACATCTGAAATGCCTATCAGCACCAATATTTGAAATTCCTATCGGCAACCATATCCGGAATGCCTATCGGCACCTATATTTAAAATGCCTATCGGCTTCTATATCTGAAATGCCTATCGGCACCTATTTTTTAAATTCCAATCGACAACTATATCTGAAATGCCTATCGGCACCTATATCTGAAATGCCTATCGGCACCAATTTTTGAAGTGCCTATCGGAAACTACATCTGAAATGCTTTTCAGCACTTATATTTGAAATGCTTATCGGCAACTATATCTGGAATGCCTATCGGCACCTACATTTGAAATGCCTATCGGCTTCTATATCTGAAATGCCTACCGGCAACTATTTTAAAAATGCCAATCGGCAACTATATCTGAAATGCCTATCGGCACCTATATCTGAAATGCCTATCGGCACCTATTTTTGAAATTCCTATCGGAAACTACATCTGAAATGCCTATCAGCACCTATATTTAAAATGCCTATCGGCAACCATATCTGGAATGCCTATCGGCACCTATATTTGAAATGCCTATCGGCTTCTATATCTGAAATGCCTATCGGCACCTATTTTTAAAATGCCTATCGGCAACTATATCTGAAGTGCCTATCGGCACCAATATCTGAAATGCCTATCGGCACCTATTTTTGAAATGCCTATCGAAAACTACATCTGAAATGCCTATCAGCACCTATATTTGAAATGCCTATCGGCAACCACATCAGAAAGTCCTATCGGCACCTATATCTGAAATGCCTTTCGGCATTTATATCTGAAATGCTTATCGACACCTATATTTGAAATGCCTATCGGCACCTATATTTTAAATGCCCATCGGCAACTTTATCTGATATGCCTATCGGCACCTATATCTGAAATGCCTATCGGCACCTATTTTTGAAATGCCTATCGGAAACTACATCTAAAATGCCTATCGGCACCTATTTTTAAAATGCCAATCGGCAACTATATCTTAAATGCCTATCAGCACCTATATTTGAAATGCCAATCGGCAACCATATCTGGAATGCCTATCGGCACCTATATTTGAAATGCCTATCGGCTTTTATATCTGAAATGCCTATCGACACCTATTTTTAAAATGCCAATCGGCAACTATATCTAAAATGCCTATCGGCACCTATATCTGAAATGCCTATCGGCACCTATTCTTGAAATGCCTATCGGAAACTACATCTGAAATGCCTATCAGCACCTATATTTGAAATGCCTATCGGCAACCATATCTGAAATGCCTATCGGCACCTATTTTTAAAATGCCAATCGGTAACTATATCTGAAATGCCTATCGGTACCTATATCTGAAATGCCTATCGGCACCAATTTTTGAAATGCCTATCGGAAACTACATCTGAAATGCCTATCAGCACCTATATTTGAAATGCCTATCGGCAACCATATCTGGAATGCCTATCGGCACCTATATTTGAAATTTCTATTGGCTTCTATATCTGAAATGCCTATCGGCACCTATTTTTAAAATGCCAATCGGCAACTATATCTAAAATGCCTATCGGCACCTATTTCTGAAATGCCTATCGGCACCTATTCTTGAAATGCCTATCGGAAACTACATCTGAAATGCCTATCAGCACCTATATTTGAAATGCCTATCGGCAACCATATCTGAAATGCCTATCGGCACCTATTTTTAAAATGCCAATCGGTAACTATATCTGAAATGCCTATCGGTACCTATATCTGAAATGCCTATCGGCACCAATTTTTGAAATGCCTATCGGAAACTACATCTGGAATGCCTATCAGCACCTATATTTGAAATGCCTATAGAAAATCATACCTGGAATGCCTATCGGCACCTATATTTGAAATGCCTATCGGCTTCTATATCTGAAATGCCTATCGACACCTATTTTTAAAATGCCAACCGGCAACTATATCTGAAATGCCTATCGGCACCTATATCTGAAATGCCTATCGGCACCAATTTTTGAAATGCCTATCGGAAACTACATCTGAAATGCCTATCAGCACCTATATTTGAAATGCCTATCGACAACCATATCTGGAATGCTTATCGGCACCTATATTTGAAATGCCTATCCGCTTCAATATCTGAAATGCCTATCGGCACCTATTTTTAAAATGCCACTCTGCAACTATATCTGAAATGCCTATCGGCACCTATATCTGAAATGCCTATCGGCACCTATATTTAAAATGCCTATCGGCAAACATATCTGGAATGCCTATCGGCACCTATATTTGAAATGCCTATCGGCTTCTATATCTGAAATGCCTATCGGCACATATTTTTAAAATGCCAATCAGCAACTATGTCTGTAATGCCTATCGGCACCTATATCTGAAATGCCTATCGGCACCTATTTTTGAAATGCCTATCGGAAACTACATCTAAAATGCCTATCAGCACCAATATTTGAAATGCATATCGGCAACCATATCTGAAATGCCTATCGACACCTATATTTGAAATACCTATCGGCTTCTATATCTGAAATGCCTATCGGCACCTATATCTGAAATGCCTATCCGCACCTATTTTTGAAATGCCTATCGGAAACTACATCTGAAATGCCTATCAGCACCTATATTTGAAATGCCTATCGGCTTCTATGTCTGAAATGCCTATCGGCACCCATTTTTAAAATGCCAATCGGCGACTATACCTGAAATGCCTATCGGCACCTATATCTGAATTGCCTATCGGCACCTATTTTTGAAATGCCTATCGGAAACCAGATCTAAAATGCCTATCAGCACCTATATTTGAAATGCCTATCGGCAACCATATCTGGAATGCCTATCGGCACCTATATTTGAAATGCCTATCGGCTTCTATATTTAAAATGCCTATCGGCAACCATATCTGAAATGCCTATCGTCAACTATATTTGAAATACTTATCGGCTTCTATATCTGAAATGCCTATCGGCACCTATATCTAAAATGCCTATCGGCACCAATTTTTGAAATGCCTATCGGAAACTACATCTGGAATGCCTATCAGCACCTATATTTTAAATGCCTATCGGCAACCATATCTGGAATGCCTATAGGCAACTATATTTGAAATACCTATCGGCTTCTATATCTGAAATGCCTATCGACACCTATTTTTAAAATGCCAATCGGCAACTATATCTGAAATGCCTATCGGCACCTATATCTGAAATGCCTATCGGCACCTATTTTTAAAATGCCAATCGGCAACTATATCTGAAATACCTATCGGCACCTATATCTGAAATGCCTATCGGCACAAATTTTTGAAATGCCTATCGGGAACTACATCTGAAATGCTTATCAGCACCTATATTTGAAATGCCTCTCGGCAACCATATCTGGAATGCTTATCGGCACCTATATTTGAAATGCCTATCGGCTTCTATATCTGAAATGCCTATCGGCAAATATTTTTAAAATGCCAATCGGCAACTATATCTGAAATGCCTATCGGCACCTATATCTGAAATGCCTATCGGCACCTATTTTTTGGAATGCCTATCGGAAACTACATCTGAAATGCCTATCAGCACCTATATTTGAAATGCCTATCGACAACCATATCTGGAATGCCTATCGGCACCTATATTAGAAATGCCCATCGGCTTCTATATCTGAAAGGCCTATCGGCACCTATTTTTAAAATGCCAATCGGCAACTATATCTGAAATGCCTATCGGCACCTATATCTGAAATGCCTACCGGCACCTATTTTTGAAATGCCTATCGGAAACTACATCTGAAATGCCTATCAGCACCCATATTTGAAATGCCTATCGGCAACCATATCTGGAATGCCTATCGGCACCTATATTTGAAATGCCTATCGGCTTCTATATCTGAAAAGCCTATCGGCACCTATTTTTAAAATGCCAAACGGCAACTATATCTGAAATGCCTATCGGCACCTATATCTGAAATGCCTATCGGCACCTATTTTTGAAATGCCTATCGGAAACTACATCTGAAATGCCTATCAGCACCTATATTTGAAATGCCTATCGGCAACTATATCTGGGATGCCTATCGGCACCTATATTTGAAATGCCTATCGGCTTCTATATCTGAAATGCCTATCGGCACCTATTTTTAAAATGCCAATCGGCAACTATATCTGAAATGCCTATCGGCACCTATATCTGAAATACCTATCGGCACCTATTTTTGAAATGCCTATCGGAAACTACATCTGAAATGCCTATCAGCACCTATATTTGAAATGCCTATCGGCAACCATATCTGGAATGCCTATCGGCACCTATATTTGAAATGCCTATTGGCTTATATAACTGAAATGCCTATCGGCATCTATTTTTAAAATGCCAATCGACAACTATATCTGTAATGCCTATCGGCACCTATATCTGAAATGCCTATTGGCACCTATTTTTGAAATGCCTATCTGAAACTACATCTGAAATGCCTATCAGCACCAATATTTGAAATGCTTATCGGCAACCATATCTGAAATGCCTATCGACACCTATATTTGAATTACCTATCGGCTTCTATATCTGAAATGCCTATCAGCACCTATTTTTAAAATGCCAATCGGCAACTATATCTGAAATGCCTACCGGCACCTATATCTGAAATGCCTATCGGCACCAATTTTTGAAATGCCTATCGGAAACTACATCTGAAATGCCTATCAGCACCTATATTTGAAATGCCTATCGGCAACCATATCTGGAATGCCGATCGGCACCTATATTTGAAATGCCTATCGGCTTCTATATCTGAAATGCCTATCGGCACCTATTTTTAAAATGCCAGTCGGCAACTATATCTGAAATGCCTATCGGCACCTATATCTGAAATGCCTATCGGCACCTATTTTTCAAAAGCCTATCGGAAACTACATCTGAAATGCCTATCAGCACCTATATTTGAAATGCCTATCGGCAACCATATCTGAAATGCCTATCGACACCTATATTTGAAATACCTATCGGCTTCTATATCTGAAATGCCAATCGGCACCTATTTTTAAAATGCCAATCGGTAACTATATCTGAAATGCCTATCGGCACCTATATCTGAAATGCCTATCGGCACCAATTTTTGAAATGCCTATTAGAAACTACATCTGGAATGCCTATCAGCACCTATATTTGAAATGCTTATTGGCAACCATATCTGGAATGCCTATCGGCACCTATATTTGAAATGCCTATCGGCTTCTATATCTGAAAGGCCTATCGACACCTATTTTTAAAATGCCAATCGGCAACGATATCTGAAATGCCTATCGGCACCTATATCTGAAATGCCTATCGGCACCTATTTTTGAAATGCCTATCGGAAACTACATCTGAAATGTTTATCAGCACCTATATTTGAAATGCCTATCGGCAACCATATCTGAAATGCCTATCGACACCTATATTTGAAATACCTATCGGCTTCTATATCTGAAATGCCTATCGGCACCTATTTTTAAAATGCCAATCGGACACTATATCTGAAATGCCTATCGGCACCTATATCTGAAATGCCTATCGGCACCAATTTTTTAAATGCCTATCGGAAACTACATCTGAAATGCCTATCAGCACCTATATTTGAGATGCCTATCGGCAACCATATCTGGAATGCCTATCGGCACCTATATTTGAAATGCCTATCGGCTTCTATATCTGAAAGGCCTATCGACACCTATTTTTATAATGCCAATCGGCAACGATATCTGAAATGCTTATCGGCACCTATATCTGAAATGCCTATCGGCACCTATTTTTGAAATGCCTATCGGAAACTACATCTGAAATGCCTATCAGCACCTATATTTAAAATGCCTATCGGCAACCATATCTGGAATGCCTATCGGCACCTATATTTGAAATGCTTATCGGCTTCTATATCTGAAATGCCTATCGGCACCTATTTTTAAAATGCCAATCGGCAACTATATCTGAAATGCCTATCGGCACCTATATCTGAAATGCCCATCGGCACCTATTTTTGAAATGCCTATCGGAAACTACATCTGAAATGCCTATCAGCACCTATATTTCAAATTCCTATCGGCAACCATATCTGGAATGCCTATCGGCACCTATATTTGAAATGCCTATCGGCTTCTATATCTGCAATGCCTATCGACACCTATTTTTAAAATGCCAATTGGCAACTGTATCTGAAATGCCTATCGGCACCTATATCTGAAATGCCTATCGGTACCTATTTTTGAAATGCCTATCGGAAACTACATCTGAAATGCCTATCAGCACTTATATTTGAAATGCCTATCGGCAACCATATCTGGAATGCCTATCGGCACCTATATTTGAAATGCCTATCGGCTTCTATATCTGAAATGCCTATCGGCACCTATTTTTAAAATGCCAATCGGCAACTATATCTGAAATGCCTATCGGCACCTATATCTGAAATGCCTATCGGCACCTATTTTTAAAATGCCTTTCGGAAAATACATCTGAAATGCCTATCTGCTCCTATATTTGAAATGCCTATCGGCAAGCATATCTGAAATGCCTATCGACACCTATATTTGAAATACCTATCGGCTTCTATATCTGAAATGCCTATCGGCACCTGTTTTTAAAATGCCAATCGGCAACTATATCTGCAGTGCCTATCGGCACCTATATCTGAAATGCCTATCGGCATCAATTTTTGAAATGCCTATCGGAAACTACATCTAAAATGCCTATCAGAACCTATATTTGAAATGCCTATCGGCAACCATATCTGGAATGCCTATCGGCACCTATATTTGAAATCCCTATCGGCTTCTATATCTAAAATGCCTATCGGCACCTATTTTTAAAATGCCAAATGGCAACTATATCTGAAATGCTTATCGGCACCTATATCTGAAATGCCTATCGGCACCTATTTTTGAAATGCCTATCGGAAACTACATCTGAAATGCCTATCAGCACCTATATTTGAAATGCCTATCGGCAACCATATCTGGAATGCCTATCGGCACCTATATTTGAAATGCCTATCGGCTTCTATATCTAAAATGCCTATCGGCACCTATTTATAAAATGCCAATCGGCAACTATATCTGAAATGCCTATCGGCACCTATATCTGAAATGCCTATCGGCACCTATTTTTGAAATGCCTATCGGAAACTACATCTGAAATGCCTATCAGCACCTATATTTGAAATGCCTATCGGCAACCATATCTGAAATGCCTATCGACACCTATATTTAAAATACCTATTGGCTTCTATATCTGAAATGCCTATCGGCACCTATTTTTAAAATGTAAATCGGTAACTATGTTTGAAATGCCTATCGGCACCTATATCTGAAATGCCTATCGGCACCATTTTTTGAAATGCCTATCGAAAACTACATCTGGAATGCCTATCAGCACCTATATTTGAAATGCCTATCGGCAACCATATCTGGAATGCCCATCGGCACCTATATTTGAAATGCCTATCGGCTTCTATATCTGAAATGCCTATCGACACCTATTTTTAAAATGCCTATCGGCAACTATATCTGAAATGCCTATCGGCAACTATATCTGAAATGCCTATCGGCACCTATTTTTGAAATGCCTGTCGGAAACTACATCTGAAATACCTATCAGCACCTATATTTGAAATGCCTATCGGCAACCATATCTGAAATGCCTATCGACACCTATATTTGAAATATCTATCGGCTTCTATAACTGAAATGCCTATCGGCACCTATTTTTAAAATGCCAATCGGCAACTATATCTGAAATGCCTATCGGCACCTATATCTGAAATGCCTATTGGCACCAATTTTTGAAATGCCTATCGAAAACTACATCTGAAATGCCTATCAGCACCTATATTTGAAATGCCTATCGGCAGCCATATCTCGAATGCTTATCGACACCTCTATTTGAAATGCCTATCGGCTTCTATATCTGAAATGCCTATCGGCACCTATTTTTAAAATGCCAATCGGAAACTATATCTGAAATGCCTATCGGCACCTATATCTAAAATGCCTATCGGCACCAATTTTTGAAATGCCTATCGGAAACTACATCTGAAATGCCTATCAGCACCTATATTTGAAATGCCTATCGGCAAACATATCTGGAATGCCTATCGGCACCTATATTTAAAATGCCTATCGGCAACTATATCTGAAATGCCTATCGGCACCTATTTTTAAAATGCCAATCGGCAACTATATCTGAAATGCCTATCGGCACCTATATCAGAAATGCCTTTCGGCAATTTTATCTGAAATGCCTATCGACAACTATATTTGAAATGCCTATCGGCACCTATATTTTAAATGCCTATCGGCAACTATATCTGATATGCCTATCGGCACCTATATCTGAAATGCCTATCGGCACCTATTTTTGAAATGCCTATCGGAAACTACATCTAAAATGCCTATCGGCACCTATTTTTAAAATGCCAATCGGCAACTATATCTGAAATGCCTATCGGCTCCTATATCTGAAATGCCTATCGGCACCTATTTTTGATATGCCTATCGGAAACTACATCTGAAATGCCTATCATCACCTATATTTGAAATGCCTATCGGCAACCATATCTGCAATGCCTATCGACAACTATATTTGAAATACCTATTGGCTTCTATATCTGAAATGCCTATCGGCAACTATTTTTAAAATGCCAATCGGCAACTATATCCGAAATGCCTATCGACACGAATTTTTGAAATGCCTATCGGAAACTACATCTGAAATGCCTATCAGCACCTATATTTGAAATGCCTATCGGCAACCATATCTGGAATGCCTATCGGCACCTATATTTGAAATGCCTATCGGCTTCTATATCTGAAATAGAGCTGTAAATGTAACGAGAAATTGTGTACCCGCATGTATTCGTTACTAAAACAATCAGCACCCGTTACTTTCGTATCGTTACGTTACTCGTTACTTTAGAGTTTTGATACAATCAAGCACTAGCGTCCAGCTGCTAATACAATGACACGAGTGCGACTCGATGCGATACTTCATGCGAGACTCGAACATGAAGTATCGCATCGAGTCGCATTTGCGTCATTGTTAAAATTATTTTAAGAAGAGGTTTATCACAAACAAGTAACAACATACGACAACAATATAATATGGAAAATTCTTTATTGAGACAACATTAACAATTAAAAACTCTGAAACAAAATAAAACATTCTTTAGTAAAATAAATAATAATGAAAAGAAACATTTGAGAAAAACAATAACTATCTCAAGTTATTTATCCAAATTTTCAATTTACAAATTATGCACTGTAAGTGTTAATGTTAAAAATATGCAAAAATACAAAATAGGCCTTTATGTTGTGAAAATTATTACTTACCTCATAAAAATTAGCAACACAACACTTTACACTACTCACCGAGCTACTCACTAAATATTATCTCTTCTAAAATAATGTTACAATGTACGGCGGTATGCCCAGCAATAACGTAATATTATATTTGTATTGTAATGTACCGAACGAATTCAAAATACATCAAAAATGAACATACACATTACACATACACACGCATACGTACGACGCACGATGTATTCCAGTTCACGTATGATTCGTATTCGTTCGTATAACTATAACGAATCAAACCTGACTCTGTGTCTGTGACCAGCTCTGTGAATCAAACACTGACATACGACAAATGCGAGTAACGAAATTAATTTGTGAGTAACGATTCGGTACTTCGAGTCAGGCGATGTACCCGTTACTCGGTAACGAATACATACGGTTTGCTACAGCTCTAATCTGAAATGCCTATCGACACCTATTTTTAAAATGCCAATTGGCAACTATATCTGAAATGCCTATCGGCACGTATATCTGAAATGCCTATCGGTACCTATTTTTGAAATGCCTATCGGAAACTACATCTGAAATGCCTATCAGCACCTATATTTGAAATGCCTATCGGCAACCATATCTGGAATGCCTATCGGCACCTATATTTGAAATGCCTATCGGCTTCTATATCTGAAATGCCTATCGGCACCTATTTTTAAAATGCCAATCGGCAACTATATCTGAAATGCCTATCGGCACCTATATCTGAAATGCCTATCGGCACCAATTTTTGAAATGCCTATCGGAAACTACATCTGAAATGCATATCAGCACCTATATTTGAAATGCCTATCGGCAACCATATCTGGAATGCTTATCGGCACCTATATTTGAAATGCCTATCGGCTTCTATATCTGAAATGCCTATCGGCACCTATTTTTAAAATGCCAATCGGGAACTATATCTGAAATGCCTATCGGCACCTATATCTGAAATGCCTATCGGCACCAATTTTTGAAATGCCTATCGGAAACTACATCTGAAATGCCTGTCAGCACCTATATTTGAAATGCCTATCGGCAACCATATCTGGAATGCCAATCGGCACCTATATTTGAAGTGCCTATCGGCTTCTATATCTGAAATGCCTATCGGCACCTATTTTTAAAATTCTAATCGGCAACTATATCTGAAATGTCTATCGGCACCTATATCTGAAATGCCTATCGGCAGCTATTTTTGAAATGCCTATCGGACACTACATCTGAAATGCCTATCAGCACCTATATTTGAAATGCCTATCGGCAACCATATCTGGAATGCCTATCGGCACCTAAATTTGAAATGCCTTTCGGCTGCTATATCTGAAATGCCTATCGACACCTATTTTTAAAATGCCAATCGGCAACTATATCTGAAGAGCCTATCAGCACCTATATCTGAAATGCCTATCGGCACCTATTTTTGAAATGCCTATCGAAAACTACATCTAAAATGCCTATCAGCACCTATATTTTAAATGCCTTTCGGCAACCACATCAGAAATGCCTATCGGCATTTATATCTGAAATGCCTATCGGCACCTATATTTTAAATGCCTATAGGCAACTATATCTGATATGCCTATCGGCACCTATATCTGAAATGCCTATCGGTACCTATTTTTGAAATGCCTATCAGAAACTTCATCTAAAATGCCTATCGGCACCTATTTTTAAAATGCCAATCGGCAACTATATCTGAAATGCCTATCGGCACTTATATTTAAAATGCCTATCGGCAATCATATCTGAAATACCTATCGACACCTATATTTGAAATTCCTACCGGCTTCTATATCTGAAATGCCTATCGGCACCTATTTTTAAAATGCCAATCGGCAACTATATCTGAAATGCCTATCGGTACCTATATCTGAAATGCCTATCGGAACCTATTTTTGAAATGCCTATCGGAAACTACATCTGAAATGCCTATCAGCACCTATATTTGTAATGCCTATCGGCAACCATATCTGGAATGCCTATCGGCACCTATAATTGAAATGCCTATCGGCTTCTATATCTGAAATGCCTATCGGCACCTATTTTTAAAATGCCAATCGGCAACTATATCTGAAATGCCTATCGGCACCTATATCTGAAATGCCTATCGGCACCAATTTTTGAAATGCCTATCAGAAACTACATCTGAAATGCCTATCAGCACCTATATTTGAAATGCCTATCGGCAACCATATCTGAAATGCCTTTCGGGCACCTATATTTGAAATGCCTGTCGGCTTCGATATCTGAAATGCCTACCGACAACTATTTTTATAATGCCAATTGGCAACTATATCTGAAATGCCTATCGGCACCTATATCTGAAATGCCTATCGGTACCTATTTTTGAAATGCCTATCGGAAACTACATCTGAAATGCCTATCAGCACTTATATTTGAAATGCCTATCGGCAACCATATCTGGAATGCCTATCGGCACCTATATTTGAAATGCTTATCGGCTTCTATATCTGAAATGCCTATCGGCACCTATTTTTAAAATGTTAACGGCAACTATATCTGAAATGCCTATCGGCACCTATATCTTTAATGCCTATCGGCACCTATTTTTGAAATGCCTATCGGAAACTACATCTGAAATGCCTATCAGCACCTATATTTGAAATGCCTTTCGGCAACCATATCTGAAATGCCTATCGACACCTATATTTGAAATGCCTATCGGCTTCTATATCTGAAATGCCTATCGGCACCTATTTTTAAAATGCCAATCGGCAACTATATCTGAAATGCCTATCGGCACCTATATCTGAAATGCCTATCGGCATCAATTTTTGAAATGCCTATCAGAAACTACATCTAAAATGCCTATCAGCACCTATATTTGAAATGCCTATCGGCAACCATATCTAGAATGCTTATCGGCACCTATATTTGAAATGCCTATCGGCTTCTACATCTGAAATGCCTATCGGCACCTATTTTTAAAATGCCAATCGGCAACTATATTTGAAATGCCTATCGGCACCTATATCTGAAATGCCTATCAGCACCAATTTTTGAAATGCCTATCGGAAACTACATCTGAAATGCCTGTCAGCACCTATATTTGAAATGCCTATCGGCAACCATATCTATAATGCCAATCGGCACCTATATTTGAAATGCCTATCGGCTTCTATATCTGAAATGCCTATCGGCACCTATTTTTAAAATGCTAATCGGCAACTACATCTGAAATGCCTATCGGCACCTATATCTGAAATGCCTATCGGCACCTATTTTTGAAATGCCTATCGGAAACTACATCTGAAATGCCTATCAGCACCTATATTTGAAATGCCTATCGGCAACCATATCTGGAATGCCTATCGGCACCTATTTTTGAAATGCCTTTCGGCTTCTATATCTGAAATGCCTATCGACACCTATTTTTAAAATGCCAATCGGCAACTATATCTGAAGAGCCTATCAGCACCTATATCTGAAATGCCTATCGGCACCTATTTTTGAAATGCCTATCGAAAACTACATCTAAAATGCCTATCAGCACCTATATTTGAAATGCCTATCGGCAACCACATCAGAAATGCCTATCGGCATTTATATCTGAAATGCCTATCGGCACCTATATTTTAAATGCCTATAGGCAACTATATCTGATATGCCTATCGGCACCTATATCTGAAATGCCTATCGGTACCTATTTTTGAAATGCCTATCGGAAACTTCATCTAAAATGCCTATCGGCACCTATTTTTAAAATGCCAATCGGCAACTATATCTGAAATGCCTATCGGCACCTATATTTAAAATGCCTAACGGCAATCATATCTGAAATACCTATCGACACCTATATTTGAAATTCCTACCGGCTTCTATATCTGAAATGCCTATCGGCACCTATTTTTAAAATGCCAATCGGCAACTATATCTGAAATGCCTATCGGTACCTATATCTGAAATGCCTATCGGCACCTATTTTTGAAATGCCTATCGGAAACTACATCTGAAATGCCTATCAGCACCTATATTTGTAATGCCTATCGGCAACCATATCTGGAATGCCTATCGGCACCTATAATTGAAATGCCTATCGGCTTCTATATCTGAAATGCCTATCGGCACCTATTTTTAAAATGCCAATCGGCAACTATATCTGAAATGCCTATCGGCACCTATATCTGAAATGCCTATCGGCACCAATTTTTGAAATGCCTATCAGAAACTACATCTGAAATGCCTATCAGCACCTATATTTGAAATGCCTATCGGCAACCATATCTGAAATGCCTTTCGGCACCTATATTTGAAATGCCTATCGGCTTCGATATCTGAAATGCCTACCGACACCTATTTTTAAAATGCCAATTGGCAACTATATCTGAAATGCCTATCGGCACCTATATCTGAAATGCCTATCGGTACCTATTTTGGAAATGCCTATCGGAAACTACATCTGAAATGCCTATCAGCACTTATATTTGAAATGCCTATCGGCAACCATATCTGGAATGCCTATCGGCACCTATATTTGAAATGCTTATCGGCTTCTATATCTGAAATGCCTATCGGCACCTATTTTTAAAATGTTAACGGCAACTATATCTGAAATGCCTATCGGCACCTATATCTGTAATGCCTATCGGCACCTATTTTTGAAATGCCTATCGGAAACTTCATCTGAAATGCCTATCAGCACCTATATTTGAAATGCCTTTCGGCAACCATATCTGAAATGCCTATCGACACCTATATTTGAAATGCCTATCGGCTTCTATATCTGAAATACCTATCGGCACCTATTTTTAAAATGCCAATCCGCAACTATATCTGAAATGCCTATCGGCACCTATATCTGAAATGCCTATCGACACCAATTTTTGAAATGCCTATCGGAAACTACATCTAAAATGCCTATCAGCACCTATATTTGAAATGCCTATCGGCAAACATATCTAGAATGCTTATCGGCACCTATATTTGAAATGCCTATCGGCTTCTACATCTGAAATGCCTATCGGCACCTATTTTTAAAATGCCAATCGGCAACTATATCTGAAATGCCTATCGGCACCTATATCTGAAATGCCTATCGGCACCAATTTTTGAAATGCCTCTCGGAAACTACATCTAAAATGCCTGTCAGCACCTATATTTGAAATGCCTATCGGCAACCATATCTATAATGCCAATCGGCACCTATATTTGAAATGCCTATCGGCTTCTATATCTGAAATGCCTATCGGCACCTATTTTTAAAATGCTAATCGGCAACTACATCTGAAATGCCTATCGGCACCTATATCTGAAATGCCTATCGGCACCTATTTTTGAAATGCCTATCGGAAACTACATCTGAAATGCCTATCAGCACCTATATTTGAAATGCCTATCGGCAACCATATCTGGAATGCCTATCGGCACCTATATTTGAAATGCCTTTCGGCTTCTATATCTGAAATGCCTATCGACACCTATTTTTAAAATGCCAATCGGCAACTATATCTGAAGAGCCTATCAGCACCTATATCTGAAATGCCTATCGGCACCTATTTTTGAAATGCCTATCGAAAACTACATCTAAAATGCCTATCAGCACCTATATTTGAAATGCCTATCGGCAACCACATCAGAAATGCCTATCGGCACCTATATCTAAAATGCCTTTCGGCATTTATATCTGAAATGCCTATCGGCACCTATATTTTAAATGCCTATCGGCAACTATATCTGATATGCCTATCGGCACCTATATCTGAAATGCTTATCGGTACCTATTTTTGAAATGCCTATCGAAAACTTCATCTAAAATGCCTATCGGCACCTATTTTTAAAATGCCAATCGGCAACTATATCTGAAATGCCTATCGTCACCTATATTTGAAATGCCTATCGGCAATCATATCTGAAATACCTATAGACACCTATATTTGAAATTCCTACCGGCTTCTATATCTGAAATGCCTATCGGCACCTATTTTTAAAATGCCAATCGGCAACTATATCTGAAATGCCTATTGGCACCTATACCTGAAATGCCTATCGGCACCTATTTTTTAAATGCCTATCGGAAACTATATCTGAAATGCCTATCGGCACCTATATCTGAAATGCCTATCGGCACCAATTTTTGAAATGCCTATTGGAAACTACATCTAAAATGCCCATCAGCACTTATATTTGAAATGCCTATCGGCAACCATATCTGGAATGCCTATCTGCACCTATATTTGAAATGCCTGTCGGCTTCTATATCTGAAATGCCTATCGACACCTATTTTTAAAATGCCAATTGGCAACTATGTCTGAAATGCCTATCGGCACCTATAACTGAAATGCCTATCGGTACCTATTTTTGAAATGCCTATCGGAAACTACTTCTGAAATGCCTATCAGCACCTATATTTGAAATTCCTTTCGGCAATAATATCCGGAATGCCTATCGGTACCTATATTTGAAATGCCTATCGGCTTCTATATCTGAAATGCCTATCGGCACCTATTTTTAAAATGCCAATCGGCAACTATATCTGAAATGCCTATCGGCACCTATATCTGAAATGCCTATCGGCACCAATTTTTGAAATGCCTATCGGAAACTACATCTGAAATGCCTTTCAGCACTTATATTTGAAATGCCTATCGGCAACCATATCTGGAATGCCTATCGGCACCTATATTTGAAATGCCTATCGGCTTCTATATCTGAAATGCCTATCGGCACCTATTTTAAAAATGCCAATCGGCAACTATATCTGAAATGCCTATCGGCACCTATATCTGAAATGCCTATCGGCACCTATTTTTAAAATGCCTATCGGAAACTACATCTGAAATGCCTATCAGCACCAATATTTGAAATGCCTATCGGCAATCATATCTGAAATGCCTATCGACACCTATATTTGAAATACCTATCGGCTTCTATATCTGAAATGCCTTTCAGCACTTATATTTGAAATGCCTATCGGCAACCATGTCTGGAATGCCTATCGGCACCTACATTTGAAATGCCTATCGGCTTCTATATCTGAAATGCCTATCGGCACCTATTTTAAAAATGCCAATCGGACACTATATCTGAAATGCCTATCGGCACCTATATCTGAAATGCCTATCGGCACCTATTTTTGAAATGCCTATCGGAAACTTTATCTGAAATGCAAATCAGCACCTATGTTTGAAATGCCTATCGGCAACCATATCTGGAATGCCTATCGGCAACTATATTTGAAATGCCTATCGAATTCTATATCTGAAATGCCTATCGGCACCTATTTTAAAAATGCCAATCGGCAACTATATCTGAAATGCCTATCGGCATCTATATCTGAAATGCCTATCGGCACCTATTTTTGAAATGCCTATCGGAAACTACATCTGAAATGCCTATCAGCACCAAAATTTGAAATGCCTATCGGCAACCATATCTGAAATGCCTATCGACACCTATATTTGAAATACCTATCGGCTTCTATATCTGAAATGCCTATCGGCACCTATTTTTAAAGTGCCAATCGGCACCTATATCTGAAATGCCTATCGGCACAAATTTTTGAAATGCCTATCGGAAACTACATCTGAAATGCCTTTCAGCACTTATATTTGAAATGCCTATCGGCAACTATATCTGGAATGCCTATCGGCACCTACATTTGAAATGC
This sequence comes from Venustoraphidia nigricollis, assembly GCA_034508555.1. Lineage (NCBI taxonomy): Eukaryota > Metazoa > Arthropoda > Insecta > Raphidioptera > Raphidiidae > Venustoraphidia > Venustoraphidia nigricollis. The sequence goes on along the minus strand of JAVRKA010000980.1, from coordinate 2,346 downwards.
CTATCGGCTTCTATATCTGAAATGCCTATCGGCACCTATTTTTAAAATGCCAATCGGCAACTATATCTGAAGTGCCTATCGGCACCTATATCTGAAATGCCTATCGGCACCTATTTTTGAAATGCCTATCGAAAACTACATCTGAAATGCCTATCAGCACCTATATTTGAAATGCCTATCGGCAACCACATCAGAAATGCCTATCGGCACCTATATCTGAAATGCCTTTCGGCACCTATTTTTGAAATGCCTATCGGAAACTACAGCTAAAATGCCTATCGGCACCCATTTTTAAAATGCCAATCGGCAACTATATCTGAAATGCCTATCGGCACCTATTTTTGAAATGCCTATCGGAAACTACATCTGAAATGCCTATCAGGAACTATATTTGAAATGCCTATCGGCAACCATATCTGAAATGCCTATCGACACCTATATTTGAAACACCTATCAGCACCTTTATCTGAAATGCCTAGCGGCACCAATTTTTGAAATGCCTATCGGAAACTACATCTGAAATGCCTATCAGCACCTATATTTGAAATGCCTATCGGCAACCATATCAGGAATGCCTATCGGCACCTATATTTGAAATGCCTATCGGCAACCATATGTGGTATGCCTATCGGCACCTATATTTGAAATGCCTATCGGCTTCTATATCTGAAATGCCTATCGGCACCTATTTTTAAAATGCCAATCGGCAACTATATCTGAAATGCCTATCGGCACCTATAACTGAAATGCCTATCGGCACCTATTTTTGAAATGCCTATCGGAAACTACATTTGAAATGCCAATCAGCACCTATATTTGAAATGCCTATCGGCAACCATATCTGAAATGCCTATCGACACCTATATTTGAAATACCTATCGGCTTCTATATCTGAAATGCCTATCGCACCTATTTTTAAAATGCCAATCGACAACTATATCTGAAATGCCTATCGGCACCTATATCTGAAATGCCTATCGGCACCTATTTTTGAAATGATTATCGGCACCAATTTTTTAAATGCCTATCGGAAACTACATCTGAAATGCCTATCAGCACCTATATTTGAAATGCCTATCAGCAACCATATCTGAAATGCATATCGGCACCTATATCTGAAATGCCTATCGGCACCTATTTTTGAAGTACCTATCGGCACCAATTTTTTAAAAGCCTATCGGAAACTACATCTGAAATGCCTATCAGCACCTTTTTTTAAAATGCCTATCGGCAACCATATCTGGAATGCCTATCGGCACCTATATTTGAAATGCCTATCGGCTTCTATATCTGAGATGCCTATCGGCACCTATTTTTAAAATGCCAATCGACAACTATATCTGAAATGCCTATCGACACCTATATCTGAAATGCCGATCGGCACCTATTTTTGAAATGCCTATCGGAAACTACATCTGAAATGCCTATCAGCACCTATATTTGAAATGCCTATCGGCAACCATATCTGGAATGCCTATCGGCACCTATATTTGAAATGCCTATCGGCTTCTATATCTGAAATGCCTATCGGCACCTATTTTTAAAATGCCAATCGGCAACTATATCTGAAATGCCTATCGACACCTATATTTGAAATACCTATCGGCTTCTATATCTGAAATGCCTATCGGCACCTTTTTTTAAAATGCCAATCGGCAACTATATCTGAAATGCCTATCGGCACCTATATCTGAAATGCCTATCGGCATCAACTTTTGAATTGCCTATCGGAAACTACATCTGAAATGCCTATCAGCACCTATATTTGAAATGCCTATCGGCAAACATATCTGGAATGCCTATCGGCACCTATATTTGAAATGCCTAACGGCTTCTATATCTGAAATGCCTATCGACACCTATTTTTAAAATGCCAATTGGCAACGATATCTGAAATGCCTTTCGGCACCTATATCTGAAATGCCTATCGGTACCTATTTTTGAAATGACTATCGGAAACTACATCTGAAATGCCTATCAGCAATTATATTTGAAATGCCTATCGGCAACCATATCTGGAATGCCTATCGGCACCTATATTTAAAATAGCTATCAGCTTCTATATCTGAAATGCCTATCGGCACCTATTTTTAAAATGCCAATCGGCAACTATATCTGAAATGCCTATCGGCAACTATATCTAAAATGCCTATCGGCACCTATTTTTGAAATGCCTTTCGGAAACTACATCTGAAATGCCTATCTGCTCCTATATTTGAAATGCCTATCGGCAACCATATCTGAAATGCCTATCATCGACACCTATATTTAAAATACCTATCGGCCTCTACATCTGAAATGCCTATCGGCACCTATTTTTAAAATGCCAATCGGCAACTATATCTG